>ML110189.1:40904-63261 GCA_003697995.1 Taxidea taxus jeffersonii | reverse complement strand
GCACATGGATGTTTATAGCAGTTTCATTCATAATTATCAAAACTTGGAAGCAACCAAGATGCCCTTCAATGGGTGAGCAGATAAACAGAAGTACATCCATACAATGGAATATTATTCAGTGTTAACAGAAATGAGTTATCAACCTGAAAATATGGGGAGGAAATTTACAGACATGTTACTAAGCAGAAGAAGCCAGTCTGAAAAATGTACACTACAGAATTCCAGCTTTATGATGTTTTGGAAAAGGCAAAGCTGTGGAGACAGAGAAAAGATCTGTGGTTGTCAGAGGCTATAGGGAGAAAGGGATGAATGGGTGGAGCCCAGAGGATCTGGGGGGCAAAGAAACTACTCTGTGTGATGCTGTAATAGTGAGTACATGTGATAACACATTTGTCAAAACCCATAAGAATGTACAACACCAAGAGAGAACCCTGACATAAAAAATGGACTGTGGGGGATAATGAGGTGTCTGCGTAGGTTCATCCTCCGTAACAAATGCACCGCTCCGGTGTGAGATGTTAGTAGAAGGTGGGCTGTGCTTTTGTGGGGGGAGGGGTTATTCACTCTCCATACTTGCTCCTCAATTTTGCTGTAAACAAAAACTCTTCAAAGAAGAAAAAAAAAAAAAACCCTTAGAGAATGCAGGATCTGGACTTTACTCAGAAAAGGCGGACTTGGGGTTTCTGAGAAGAGAGTGTAATTTTCAGAGCTCTGCTTTTGGCTGATTTGTATGTATTCAAGAAGCAGCACCTAGGCATGGACAGAGATCTTGACAGTGTAAGGTCATTGTAAGCATTTGAATAAAGAAGTAAAGTGTATCTAATAAAGAGAATGATCTATGGGAGCGCAATTGTTTTTCTCTACGCGATGTCCATACTGAAGAGAAGATCAACTGATTTTTTTGTGTGTGTCTCAGGACTGGCTACTCTGCAAAAGACTTATTTCTTCAGATAAAAGTTTTGAAACCAGAAACTACCATCCTCCACATAAATCTACAATGCTCTTTTCTCCCAGGTAATAATAGCCTTGAAAAGAGACCTTGTCTATGGTTTCTCCATCAGACAACAAAAGCACAGCAACATTTAAAGCTTCTTTGACAAAGAGAAACTTTTCAATTTTTTCCCTACTCCAGGCCCTCATGTGCCTGGGCCAATTATTGGCAACCTTCCAATCTTATCTCCCTTCCCACAAACCCATTTCTATTTCTATCTTGACTTTATTTTTTTTTACACCAATCATGTTATTCACTCTTATTTTTCATGATTTTATATTCAGTTGAGTACATTTTTTCTGCATGTTGATTTTTGAAGGTTTTGGAGATTTAACTAAATTGACAGGTGCTGTATTAGTGTGATTATTTCCACTATCTTACAGCTTTTCATTTTATGACTATATCATAATTTATTCATCACTTTTTCTGTTGAGGCTCATTTAAGACATTTTCAATCAATCTTAAATTTTGTTTTTCTTTTCTTTTTTTTTTAAGACTTTATTTATTTGACAGAGAGAGAGAGAGAACGAGAGCGAGCACACAGCAGCAGGCAGGGGGTGATGGGGAAGCAGTCTTCCTGCTGAGCAGGGTGCTGGATGCTGGGCTTGATCCCAGGACCCTGGGATCATGACCTGAGCCAAAGGCAGATGTTTAAACAACTGAGGCACTCAGGGGCCCCCTAATCTTAATTTTCAATTTAAGGTGTGTTTCTGATCCACATACAATAACATAATGGACAGTCAAGCATACATTGTCTTTTGCACGTGCATGAGTATTTCTTCAAGGTACATACATAGCACTTAAGTTACTGGGTTAACAAGCACGTACATAACACAATTTATTCAATATTGTCATTGGCCCCCAGAAGATATGTGCCAACTTTTACTTTTTGGAATTTCCAAATTTCCCACATCTGTGTCTCGTGCTTTGGTATTGACTTTAGATTTATGGAAATCTCAGGGGCACAAAATAATAGCTTTCTATTGTTTTAATCTGCCTTTCTCTGATAACATGTCAGATTGAGCACATTCTTATGTACTTACTGGCCATTTGTCTTTTACCTTGTGTGAATGACATTTGCATATATTTTGCCCACTTTTTCATTAGGTTGTTTTTTTTTTTTTCATTTTGATTTGTAGAAGCGCTCTATAAATTCTGGATACTTAGCTTTTGTCAGTTTTATGCATTGCAAATATCTTCTCAAAATCTGTTCCTTGTCTTTTTACCTTGTTTATGATGTCTTTAGATGAACAGATGTTCTTTATTGAATGGATTCAAGCTTACCCATTTTTTTTTCTTTATGGTTCATCCTTTCTTATGTCATTTAAAAAGGAAAATCTTTGCAAACCTAAGATTGTAAATATAATGTTTCACATTTTATTCTAAGTGTTTAAAAGTTTTATTTTGCACACTTGGTCTTTTGTCCACCAGAATTTAATTTTGCATTATCTCTTGTTCCTCTTATTATGCACCCTCCTCAAAAGTACCCTCCTTTATTGCCTCAATAAATCTTGATTTGTTATAAGAGAGCTTCATTCCCACTTTTCTTATGAAGCCATCTTTGAGCTCTCAATGCTTTGCTGACTTCTCTCTCCCTGGACTGCTAAAACATCTGTCTCTGAAACTGTAATGATTTTTATCTGAATACTGAGAATGTTAATAGATACCTGCAGTGTCCAGAAGGTAACCCAGATAAGTGAAATGGGTCAGGATGAACATAATTAGTGGGGAATGTGACAAGCTGGGATGCGCAACAGAGCATTCGACCTACTCATTGGTGAAGCTGCTACACAGGTTTGGTCAATTATTGCCATGGAAACTATCAGCCCACAATTGCCAGATCCTCTGATTTTCATTTTTAAAAGACACCAGGAATTTAGATATTTACATAAAATCTTCTAAGTTTTAAAACTGGTGACAATTTGAAATGTTTAAATGAATAATAAGGGGATCGGGGATATATGATCTAACGCCGTGTTTCTCCACCTTTTTGTCATTATCGCCTTCTTTAAGGAGCCTTAGATTTTTTTTTTTTTTTACTCTAATCACTTACCCATGGGATTAAATACTAGAGAATTTCAAAATCACACTCAGGTTCTGAGGAGAGAATTTAGAGGAAATTCTACAGTGTGATCAGGATCCTTTCTCAGTTACTGAACATCTTTCATTCCAGCCAGACCCACACCCTGAGAAAATGGCAAACACACGAAACCTCTTCCTGAAGTTGAAGTTGTACCTCCATTCTTGTGGGTAGAATGCAATGCCCTCTGAGAACTTTCTGAGACATCACTGAACCCAAGGCATAGTTTCGTAGTCCTCAGGAAAGCAACAGAGGAATAGGGAGAAGTACACCGAACCCCATTGTCTTCCAGGGGAAGGTCTGCTCCTTAGGAGGCTATGTTCAAGAGAAGGCCATTGGGCTTTTAATTCAATCTCGGTTCCTAAGCTTCAGTTTCTTCACCTAGTCCAGTTTACACACAGTTCACTGACTATTTCAAAAGTTAATGGTGACATCAGCCCTAGAACAGGAATCAGAGTATTAGGTTCAGGTCTGTGTGCACCCCCGGGAGCTTGGTGTAAAGTACTCTGATCTTCAGTTTTCCCATAGGTTAACGTCAGATGACCGTAAGGTCAACCTCAAGTCCAGGGTCTGCAGAAGCCTTGACATCCATTTGTCAAGAGCACTGGCTCGTAAGTCCATCAGACATGAATTTTGACTTCTAAACATGCAATTTAGGGGCTGGATGACCTCAAAATGATACACAGCTTCTCTTGGGAGTACTTTCAGCAAGTGTAAAATGTTTGTAAAATAATTCTTCTTCATTTGGTTACTCTGAAGATCAAGTGGGATCACAGGGAACAGCTCTGTTGATATGATTAACTCAGTACGTACAAGACGATTTATATTATAAAAAGCCATAAAGACATTACTTCTTTATTATCACTATCACAGGATATTTTGTCCTACTGTCTGGGTCTCTGTCGGCATTCAAACCTGAATGAAACATTCTTTACTTGCTCCCCAAATTTTCAGTTTCCCATGGAAGAAACATTTTCAATAGAATCTCCTTTTCCAGAAAAGTATGTGTAATTCTCTCCTTGGAGGCTGGAATTTCAGTCCTGCCTTTCACACAGCCCACCTGGGCGAGGGGCCAGGGAGGCAACTGAGTTTGGCAAAAGTATTATCCACTGATAAGCAGCGAATAATACCACAATGCCACTCCAGAAACCCGAAGACACTCACAAACAAATGAAGAAGATCCAGAACTACTAAAGGAGATTGCCTGGGTTTGTAGGTCTCCTCTTACATCTCTGTTTGTTATCTAAGTGTATCTCAGCAATTCTTACTCTTAATTTTTCAACAGCTTTACTGAGATATAATTAACAAACCATGAGGCTCATTCAGTGGTTATTCTTTAAGTTTTTGAGGATCTCTGATGGTCTTCCTGTGTGTTTGGGGCTAGTTTGATAAATGTAGGCTTTTGAATGCATCCAAACATATATGTGGCAGGGCACCTGGGTGGCTCAGTCAGTTAAGCACTGCCTTCAGCTCAGGTCATGCTCCCAGGATCCTGAGATCAGGTCCCGCATTGGGCTCCCCACTCAGCAGAGAGCCTTTTTCTCCCTCTGCCTGCTCCCCTGCTTGTGCTCTCTCTCTTTCTTTCTCTGGTGTATTAAATAAATAAATAAATAAATAAACTCTTTAAAAACAAAACAAAAACAAATAAGCATGTGCTTGTGTTTATCTGTGTCTCTGTACCAGTATGTAAATCTGTGTGACTCTGTAACTGTGGACCTCTTTCCTATGAGGTCTCTGTGTCTATGTGTGTCTGAGTTTGTACATATCTCAGAGCCTGTTTGTGAGGTTCTAGGAATGAATCTGTGTGTCTGAATGTGTATCTGTAGCTGTGTGGTGTAAGTTAAACCTGTTAGTGCTTGTGTCTCTGTGCCGGTTCTATGTTGTGTGTCTTGTGAATGCGGAACAGTTCTGAACATGTGTATGCCGATATTTGTTACAAGTGACAAGGTTGAACAATGTTAATTTGGCCCATCAAGGATACTAAATTGTCCAAACAATCATGGTGAAAAACACAGGTGAATGATTTTAAATTTGGATTTTTTTTTCTTTTACTTTGGGATCTATATCCTACAGCTCATGTTGGTTTTTGGAGGATGCTGAATAAACAGCGATTAGTCTTAATTGGCTTCAGTCTTAAGAATTTGTAAAGGTTCCCAGGTAATTCTAATGTGCAGCCAAGGTGTAGAACACTTGCACCGGGAAAGTGGCTCGGTCCCTGCCACTTTTCTTGAAATCTGCAACTTGCTTTCCTCCAATTTAACATTAAGTCTGTAACAGTAGGGAGGGAGGTTAATTTGATACTTTATTGGATGTGAAAAAGAATTTATCCTCCCTTTGCCTGTGGAGCAGGGAAGTGTCCCAGGAGACTTGAGCCTGTGCACTAACAGCTCCTAACAGCTGAAGAGGAGTTCCCCCTAGCCCAATCCTCCTCCCGTTCCAGCAGGCAGTGGGTTCCTTTTATGAGTACATCTGTCTAATTAGGCAGATGTAGTGCTGCCTTAATTTCCATATAAATCCTTCAGACCCACTGTGGGTATTTGGCAAATCCAAAGAGAATTTACTAGTATAATAAACAAAATGTTTTATTTTTAAAAAATTGCATGTTCTGCAACATTCCTTTAATGGGGAGGCTCAGGAAAGAGAAAATGCAGAGTGGTACAGCATGGAGACCTGAAGTTAAGAGGGAGGGAGAACAAAAAGAGGGAATGAGAAGAATAAAGTCTTTGATACTTAAACCACAAGAGAGGGACACCCATGAGGTACGAAGTAACTATATAAAAATTAGAAGGAAAAAATGAGCCCTTTTTTTTCAGGGTACAGACCTCACTTATGGTGCCAATAGGACTCTTTGGGAGTGAGAAACCGATTGCTGACTTTTTCCATCCCCATAACTCCCAACCACTCTCCATGGAGAGATTTCTCAGGTCCTGAGAATATTAATTTTGATATTCATAGCAATGACTCCAGATGGATAGCAGACTTCCATTCACTGAGACTAGAAAGAAATAGATTCCTTAATATTCGCAGTATCCACTACTGCAACTAAAAGTTGACATGAGGCACAGTAACTGCTCAATAAATATTTGAAGAATAAATAAATGACAGGTCTGGCTTTAACAACCTGGTAGATCTGAATTGGCTACCCAGAGGTCTCGCTCTAACAGAAAGAAAAGGGAAATAATCAGTGAGAAAGCTCTCTTAGGTCTCTAAATTGCTCACAAGGGAACTATTAAATGAAATAAAGTAATCCTAAAAAAACAAAATTTAAGAGGATAGAAGTAGAAGTAGAGGTTATGAGTCAGTGTTTATTAGCATAATTTAATGGTGCTTACAGATGTTTATAGAAGGAAAATAAAATGGGAAATACCTTAATACCACAATCCATCTGGAAGTTTCAGTTATATTTTAAACAGTACTTTATACCTTCTGAATATAATACAGTTAAAGGGGTTTGGGATGTTAAAAATAATAGCTAACGTTTACTAGAACCATGATTTACATAAAAGGCTTCATTTTGTATTTTCATTTACCTCGGTAGGTTGTTTTATGATACCACAAATTCACAGGTAAGAGAAATTAAGACTCAACAAGTTAAATTACTTGCCTCCATTCACATGACTCTAGAATTCTAAAACAAGTCAACTGGCCACAGAGCCCATATGATTAATTATTACACTATTCGACTTGACCTTCTCAATTCAACTTTCTCAACCACAGTAGTACCAGATGCCAACCATTCTGACCTCCACTGAGATCTTGATGGAAGAACAATTACTGAATATAATGGGGCACTTGGATGGGGATGCCTTCAAATGCATGATTCACTTTCCTTAAGTCCTGTGCCTTAAGACACTTAGATACAACACAAGGTATCTACCATTCATAAGTTTGGGAATACCTTATTGTGGAAGGCATGAGACTGTTTTGCTTCGCAATTCTTACGGTAGGCAAGATGGCCACCCCCTAAAACTTTATAGCTATCCCTGGGACAGTTCAGTTTTACTTCTGTTCTTTTATAGTCGAGGGTCCTCTGGTCCTTACATCTGGAAAAAATTTTCCAGTAACAAACCGGTCAGTGACAAAAACAGGATAAGAATTTAGTTCTGCCAACTCCCTGGCTATAGATCTTTTGATGATATCAGATATTTAATCTTTTTCTTGAAACATTTCAAAGATGGGAAGACAGATTTGTTGACCTTAGTGATCTCTGTCCACACTAAAATAGCCCCAGGAGAGTGCTATCCATTGATCCAAAATAAATTCTTAATAGGAAGATTATTTTTTTTTTCTCAAATGGGAACGAAGAAGGACTCTTTCCTCTTCTTTAGACTTGGCATTTATAACATGGGAGAAAGAGTTACAAGCATTATATAGTCTTATTCCATAGACCAAATCCTTTGGAGTAGCTCCTGACATTCTTTTGGCCTCTAATATAGAATGATAGATTCTGGAATAGGGCAAAAATTATCCTTATACTCAAACAAGAGCATATCTCTGCAGTAAGAAAGTCAAATAAAAATGTAAAACAATTTTTTTTCTAATTGTGGTTTCCCCAAATCTTCCCAGAAAGAACCAAAATTTTAGGATTTTCTTGCAGCATCATGCAGTCTTTTAAATCAAGCTATCGCTAGAAATTAGCCCAGCAATTTGCTAAATTGGTCCTACTTTTCCATTAGATGTGGCTTTTATCTGATCAGCAGCCCATTATCTCCCACCCAACAGTCCCCCATTTAATACCACGTGCAGCTGCTTCATTTCAAAATGAAATGAGCTTCAGTTTATTGATGAGAAAGAAAGAAAACAAAAAGGATCTTAAGACAACTGAGATGAAAGACAGCAAATTTTAGGTTAAAAGTTGGCACGTTTTAGAAAGTGCTCATTCGAGTGGCCATTAAATAAATGGCATCGACATCTCATTCCTTGAGGAGAAAGATAAAGAGTAGAGGGGAGGTGAACAGAGGCAGCATCGAAAAGGGGAAAAGGATCCTAAAAAAATTATTCGGCTCTAAATTTAACACTTTGAGATACAACTCATTTCTATGTTTCTTTTATCCCCAAGTGCACAGTCAGGATTCAAAGAGACTTGAGGGTTCTGATGACACTGCTTCTTCATGAACAATGTTTAAGTGGGATTCTCGACTATTTCAACAGACTGGATACATGATCGTTTTCACTGATAATCAGAGATTTGAAAATTAAAGCAGCAAGATGTCATTTTATAAAAAGTAACTTAGCAACGTATATTTCTCAATGATACCCAAGGCAGATTTACAACTTTTTTTGATCCTATCAGAGATATAATTGGTAACACACACACACACACACACACACACACACATACACACACACACAGTAACAGGGAATGGTACCTGCAAGAAAGACAAGAAGCAAACACTGGCTTGAGTTGGGTTAGAAAGTGGGGGAAGGACAAGCATGCTTGGTAAGAAAGTTTAAAGCCCCAGCAATGACTGAAATTAGAGGAGTCAGCATTCTCTTTGAGTTGTTGTTGTTGGTTTTTGTTTGTTTGTTTTGTAGTAATCTCAACAGGTGCTCCTACAAAGATTGTAGAAAGTCCTAAGAAAATGTCCCCCAGGGCGCCTGGGTGGCTCAGTGGGTTAAAGCCTCTGCCTTCAGCTCAGGTCATGATCTCAGGGTCCTGGGATGGAGCCCCACATCGGGCTCTCTGCTGGCAGGGAGCCTGCTTCCTCCTCTCTCTCTGCCTGCCTCTCTGCCTACTTGTGATCTCTGTCTGTCAAATAAATAAATAAAATCTTAAAAAAAAAAAAAAAGAAAGAAAGAAAAAGAAAATGTCCCCCATCAGGCAGACCTGGGAGAGAATAGCAACCACATGTAGTGAGGAGCAGGACTCCACTTAGACACACCTCCTGCTCCTACTGAACAAATTCTGTATCAGAGATAGAAGATGCACTATGTTGGGCACCTGGGTAGCTTAGCTGGTTAAACTTCTACCTTCACCTCAGGTCATGATCCCAGGGTCCTGGAATTGAGCCCCACGTGGCTTGCACGCTCACTCTCTCTCAAATAAATAAAAACTTTAAAAACTGATATAAAAAAAGAAGATGCATTGTGTTGAATAGTGCCTTCCTCCTTCATGAATAAATTTCCATGCCCAAATCCCTGAATCCTATAATACGGGGTTATATGGGGAAAGGTGCAATTTAGGATTTTGAGAGGAGCAGTTTAATTGGGATTATCTGGGTATGCCCTTGGAATGTAAATCCTGGCAGTTGCTTTTTTATTCTCTTTTTGTAAGGCAAGTGCCTGGACAGAAGCTTTGATTGCTGAGATACCCATTTCCAAGAGGCAACCACTTAAAATGAATAAATGCATTGTCAGAACAGGACTAGATAAAGTGCCAGGCCACCTCCCTGACTGAGGTTCCTTTTCTCTTCCCACTCTTAATACATTTATTTATTTATTTAAAATTTTTATTTATTTGAGAAAGCAAGAGAGGAAGAGGGAAAAATAATCTAAAGCAGACGTCGCACATGAGCACAGAGCCCGAGGTGGGGCTGAATCCCACAACTTTAAGATCATGACCTGAGCTGAAACCAAGAGTCAGACACTTTCCTGACAGAGCCACCCAGGCGCCCCAGGTTTTAAGTTCACCAATAAGAAAGGAGCCTGTGAAACCATAGGTCTTCATCCTTGACCTCAGTATAAGCAGAACCACCTGCCCTTGGACTCTCCCCACTCCTGGGCTTGACCTAGCTGCGTGGCCCTAGGTGTGCTGTGTAATTTCCAGGTCTTGTAAATAATAAACCTCCATATTTTTCAGAATTTCCTGATGGTTGTTGATGAAGGGCATCTTGCAATCATAATAAGAACCACAAGGGCTTATCCGGCCACAACATCTGTTATCGATACACTGAGACCTTCACAAAACAACCCCAAATGCGATAACGTGTATTCTGACAAGAGACAACCGAGAAGAACACACATGGAGGAAAGGATGATGTGAGGACAGAGGCAGAGACAAGCTAAAAGCACAGAAATATTAGGGCAGCCACCAGAAACCGGAAAAGGAAAGGGCCAGATTCTTTCATAGAATCCCTGGAGAGAGGGTGGCTCTGCTGGATTTCAGACTTTGAACACCCAGAACTGTGGGTGATAAAATTTATTATTTTAAGCAACCAAAAACTGTGGCAATCGCTGCCACAGTCTCAGGATCCTAGTCCAGAAAGACAACAAACATGGATATGCTAAGGATACTAGTGAAAACCTGGAGGAAAAGCCAGAAAAACAAAAACAAAAATAACCCCTACCCTTGGAGGAAGGGTAGGGGTAGGTGCTGGAGTCACAGCGACAGCCACAGGGTGTTAGTAGGAGCACTGACCCGACCACAGACCCAGAGCTGTGGTGTCACTGAGACCCAGGCTTCATCAGAATAACCAGATAAGGCCCTACCTGCCTGCCCCTGCTGAGGTAACAGGCATCGAATAACAAGTAATGGGCAAATCGGAGACCCGGGAGGTCTTTTTGAGATGGCGGAGGAAAGTTCCACATGGAATAGACACTGAGAAAAGTTATCTGGCAAATAAGTCCCTACTTGAAGCACAAGGTTTTGCTAGAGGGATTTGAAGCCTGTGGCGTCCTGAGGATAAGCACAGTGACCAAAAACTTCAAACCCCAAGTCCCAGTTAGAATAAGGCCAGATGTCACTGTGAAGCCCTAGCAGAGGGAACGTTTTATCCATAACTGGGTTACTGGGCACCAAACTACTTACCTCAGTCTCCAATGTCTTTCCCAAGATATTCACCTTGCTACAAAAATTTATGAGTCCTACAAAAAGTAAGAAAATACAACATACTTTTTAAAAATAGTTTATTTATTCGAAAGAGAGAGTGCAGGCTCGAGCTGCGGGGAGAGGCAGAGGGAGAGGGGAAAGTCTGGAGCAGATTCCCAGATGACGGCACCGCCCTGAGATCACAACCTGAGCTGAAACCAAAAGTCAGACACTTAACTGGACCACCCAGGGACCCCTACCACACGTTAAAAAAAAAAAAAAAAAGATTTTATTTATTTATTTGACAGAGAGAGAGAATGAGTGGGGAGAAGGACAAGGGGAGAGGGAGAAACAGACTACCAGCTGAGCAGGGAACACAACGTGGGACTTGATGTCAGGACCCTGGGATCCCGACCTGAGCCAAAGGCAGATGCTTAGCCAACTGAGCCACCCAGGCACCCCTACAACACACTTTCTAAAGACAAAGAAATCATCATTACGAGACCCAGATCTGAAAAATATTGGAACCATTCTTCAGCGGACTCAAAATAATGATAATGAAGAGGCTGCCAGGTTTAAAAAGGTAGAAAATATGCAAGACCAGAGGAAGAGTTTCAGCAGAAAGATGGGGACTACAAGAAAGAGTCAAATATAAATGTTTCAAATGAAAAATAAAGCAGCTAAGATGAAGGCTACTTTCGAGAGGTTCATCAGAAGACTCACTAGTGTGAAAGAATCAATGACTTTGGGGATTATCAATGGAAAACAGACAAAGTGAAAAGCTAAAAAATAAAAATGAACACAAAATAATAACAAAGGCAGTGTAACTAAGAGCTCTGGGACAATATCAAGTGCTCTAACATCTGAGTAACTGGAATCCCAGAATAAAAAGAGAGGTCTGAGCAGGACAGAGTACATACCTGAGAAGGTAATGGCCAAGAGCTTTCTAAAATTAATTGCAGATCTAAAAAGCTAGGAGAGTACCAAGTTCCACCACCCTACAAGCACAAACACACCCAAACACATACAGCCCTATGTTTTTCTTATTTAAATTGCTTAAAACCAAAGAGAAGTTCTTGAAAGCAACCAGAAATGCAAAAGAAGTCATTGAATGATGACATAGATAAGAATTATAGTAGACTTCTCTTTCAAAATCATACAACCTAAAAGAAAATGGAATGGTATCATTAAAGTGCTAAAAAAAAAAGAGGAGTTCAATAAATACCAATGTCAACCCAGAACTATAAAGAGCAAAGCAAAAGTAAATACTGATTCAGAAAATCCAGAACAAAAATTGAGGTTATTCCTTACCAGAAGATACATGCTATTGAAATAGTAAAGGGAATTTTAGAAAAACAACCTGATAATGGTTGGAACTTGGATCCACACAATGAAATAAATAACATAAAACTAACTTTTCTTATTTTTAATTGTTCTAAGATATAACTAGTTGTTTAAGACAAAAATAGTAATAATACATTTTATATTTTTAACATGTGTAAATATAAAATGTATGGTAATAATGGCACTGATATTATTGATATCAGTATTATTCTAAGGCTGGACTTGGAAAAATACTGTCATAAATATTGAGCTATATTATTCAAATGTTGATTCAAATTGTTTAGAAATGTTAAGGGAAATTCTTCAGGCATAAAAAATGTGTATATTTATAGAATATGCAAAATATATAACAGCAAAAATACAAGGATGAAAAGACTTGGAGTCTACACAGTCGTATGCCCTTAAATTATACATTCAAGCTGTATAATATTATTTTAGGGTAGTATTTAATTGACTAAAGATATATAATGTAAGATATATAATCCTAGGAAAACCACCACACTTTTTTTAGAATTTTAATAATAAGTCAATAAATATATAATATAATCATAAAATAAATATAATACAGGAGATAAAATATAATCATAAAGTGTTCAAATAGTCTAAAAGAAGACAGAACATAGAAGAAAACAAGCAAAATTAAATGGAACCCATACATGAACAATATGGTAGTCTATAGTTCAGTCTCTTTAATGATCATATTAAAGGTGAATTGTGGTAAATACATGACTCTATGAATATTTTCCCCAAATAGAACTGTACACCACACAGAATAAGTTCTACTGTTTGGATTTTTTTTTCAAATCTACCAGGATATGCAGGGAATTCAAGATACAGTAAAAAGTGTGATGAGTGATTCTGTGTTGCCAATGAATCATCTCACTCCTCAAAAGGAGATGGGGAAAAAAAGGAGCTGACCTAAATAACTTTAGACATCATGTTTTGATTGTATATTGTAAGACAACGACAACTCATAAAAACTGTATTCGGGTTGGTCAGTTTGTTTAAGAATTAGCAACTCTCGGGCACCTGGGTGGCTCAGTGGGTTAAGCCCTTCCTCTCTCTCTGCCTGCCTCTCTGCCTACTTGTGATCTATCTGTCAAATAAATAAATAAAAAATCTTAAAAAAAAAAAAAGAATTAGCAACTGTCTGTGTATACTACTGTCGAATGAGAGTTCCTCACCCATCACTGTTAGAGAAAGAAACTGTAAAAGTAAAGACTAGAGTAAATGAGCCCTGAATTGCCAAATTGGAATCAGGGATATTATAGCAAACTATTTTTTATATACAAAGGGTAAATGCAAATAATTATTTGGAGGCGGGTTAGTATACATTTGTGTATTTGTCAGGTATGTTCACTAGAAGAACCAAGGAGCTGTGCCACCACAGTAGCCATAAGAACACCTAATGCCAGGCACATGGGTGGCTCAGTGGGTTAAGCCTCTGCCTTCATCTCAGGTCATGATCTCAGGGTTCTGGGATCCAGCCCCGAATCGGGCTCTCTGCTCAGCGGGAAGCCTGTTTCTCCCTCTCTCTCTGCCAGTCTCTCTGCCTACTTGTGATCTCTGTCTGTCAAATAAATAAATAAAAATCTTTTAAAAATAAATAAAGTCTGCAAAAAAAAAAAAAAATAACCCTTAAAACCTACAACTTAGCTTCTGTATTCCATGTTCTGACAAACACAACTTCTTGGAGAGATGACTCTTTTCAAAACTGAGACAAACACAACACAGGATGATCCCAGAGTATCTTGTGATATGTAAAATAAAGGAGTCCCTCCCTACTCTTCCAAAGACAATGGGGGTGTGTTGAAAGAACACAGGAACTAATCTGAAAGAGCTCCAGTGGTCCCAGCCAGAAGAATTTGAGCAACATAAATAGTAGTTTGGCTCATAATCCAAATACTAAAATATATATCCATGGGTCCACGTTAATATAAGTACATGGAAGAATAAATGAAGAAATGGAGGAAAAAGGGATAATTCTTCCTTACAGAGTAACCTCAGTAAATATAGAAGAAATAAGGAAACTAGAAAAATCACTTAAAATAACATAGTAATATTTGCTTTGATTCTTGAAGTACATGGTTTCAAGGCCTTCGTAATAACATGAGGGGACAGGATACTGATGTATTTTCAAAGCATTCCAACTCCCAAGTACTTATTAATTGCAGGAAAATAGTTAAAATTACAAAGGTGGAGATAATGCCGTCCTATATGATACCCTGAGTTGGTCCCATCACTTAACATAATGAATATTTCAATTTAATCATTAGAAAATATCACACACACACACATCACACAAACTCAAATTGAGGGGTATTGTGCAAAATAACTGGTACTCTTCAAAACCTTGGAGTTGGCAAAGACAAAGCAAAACAAGAAAAGATTAAGGAACTATTACAGATTGGGGGAGACTATGAAGACATGAAAACTATGCATAATGTGGGATTCTGGATTTTTCTTAGTATTGAAGGACATCAGAGTTAAACTAGTAAAATCTTAGTAAAATCTGTAGTTTAGTTAACAGTACTTTGCCAAGGTTAACTTCTTAGTTGTGTTCATTGTAAGATGGCTATGCAGGATGTTAAAATTAGGAGAAATTGAATTAAGAGCACTTGGGAACCCTTGCTTACAATTTTTGTAACTCTTCTGTAAGTCTATCTCAATGTAAAAAAAAAAATGAAAAAAATCTTAACATTTTTGGAGCTTAAAAAATAACACACATATTCATTATATTTGGAAAAATTAGGAAGGTAAATGGGTAACTAGGTTAGGCAAAGTGAGTTGGTTTGGACAGGTAACTAAGGAAATAAGTAGACAGAGAGTTGGACTGAGTCTTGAGACTTCCATCTTTTCTTCCACAGTCACAAGCTCCTTGAACACAGCCATCATCCAGTCTCAGACAAGAAACCAAATGTGGAGGGCTCCAGTGGAACAAGCTGAGATTGGGGAACCTGAGTACATGATAAAAACTTGAATGCAGAGGTGAGAATATCAACTACCATGTCTAAACTCTCCATGAACTAAAAAAATATATTAAATACCATAGCTTACCACACAGTGTGTGTCAATGCTGCATGCCTTGAATCCCAAATTTCACACACAGCACTCTGTGATACATTTGATTCTTAACATTAATATTCATTGCCCCAAGGAACATGTAACCAGCTCCCAGAATCATTGCCAGCCAAGCTGCACAGCTACTTGGGTATAAAACTCAGCAGCAACCAGAATAAAAAAGAAAGGATGAGGGACGCCTGGGTGGCTCAGTGGGTTAAGCCGCTGCCTTTGGCTCGGGTCATGATCCCAGGGCCCTGGGATCGAGTCCCACATCGGGCTCTCTGCTTGGCAGGGAGCCTGCTTCTCCCCTCCCCTTTCTGTCTGCCTCTCTGCCTACTTGTGTGATCTCTGTCTGTCAAATAAATAAATAAAACCTTTAAAAAAAAAAAAAAAAGAAAGGATGAAAGGCAGGCAGGCAGGCAAGTGGGACGGAAGGAAGGAAGGATGGAAGGAAGGAAGGAAGGAAAGGAGGAAGGGAGGAAGGTAGGAAGGAAGGGAGGGAAAGAAAAGGACAGACTATAATCAATGCAATCAAAATACTGATTCACTTCAAAGACTGAACAATTTAGTTGAACAATCCTCATTGAAATGGTCCAGAAAATTCAAAGTTTTAAGCAATAATAATTGCTTTTTCAAGACTTTGTAACTATTATTTATTTATTTATTTTTTTGCTGGTACTTTTTCTTCATTTTATAAATATGGAAATCAGCAGTCTCCTAAGTTTAAAAACAATATTGATATCAAGTAATTTGTCCCACCATGGACACAAACATTTGTAAAGAAATCAGCAATTTTACCAATTGACTCAGCACTGGTTGGAAGACTTTATGTAGCTACTTGCATGAGCGGGCCAACGGTATATGCTCATCAGTGAATGTACTGGATGTGATGACTCAGATTTACTAACTATATTTACACAGCACATGCTGTCCATTTTTCTTTATATTTCTCTTCTTTTTTCATTAAAATATTATGGGAGTAACCCTTGGGCCTGTGAGGAACACAAGTACATTTTTTAGCAGTCTTCAACCTGCTTTGCTTTCAATCACCAAAAAAAAAAAAAAGACAGAAAAGTCAAACAGAAGCTGTTTGGATGCTGCATATGTTAGAAAAAGTTGTAACCTTTTTGGTCACAGTTCAGAACATTCAAAAAGAGGCATTTGCTAATTTTTTTTTAAATTTTATTTATTTATTTGACAGACAGAGATCACAAGTAGGCAGAGGGGCAGGCAGAGAGAGAAGGAAGCAGACTCCCTGCTGAGCAGAGAGCCCCATGTGGGGCTTGATCCCAGGACCCTGAGATCATGACCCGAGCTGAAGGCAGAGGCTTTAACCCACTGAGCCACCCAGGCGCCCCCTTTTGCTAATTTTGAACACTTAAAATATTCTTTTTATTTTTTTAAAGATTTTATTTATTTATTTGACAGATAGAGATCACAAGTAGGCAGAGAGGCAGGCAGAGAGAGAGAGGAAGGGAAGCAGGCTCCCTGTTGAGCAGAGAGCCCCATGCTGGGCTCGATCCCAGGACTCTGGGATCATGACCTGAGCTGAAAGCAGAGGCTTTAGCCCACTGAGCCACCCAGGCGCCCCGAACACTTAAAATATAAAGAATAGAGTTGGAATAAAGAAAATAAGGTAAAGTTGCTTATATTAGGGAGTACAAATAAATATATATATTGACAATGTTATGCTGCCCAAGATAGCGACATCCACTGTGAAGACACTCACGATCAAAGGCAGTAGCCACCAAGAAACCATTTTCCCCTGCCCTGCCCTGTTATCTTCACCCGTATTACTCTGACCTCACCTTCACAGGATGGACACAAGAAGTCTAAACACATTCGATGTAAGCGGAAATGGAAAGGTCTGGTACCTGAGAATTGCTTCCTGTTGGGATGCTTAACCTTTACCAACAGTGCTCCCATTTTGTGTGCTTGACTGTAACTGAGTCACCTAGCCACCCCTCACTGCAAGGGAAGCTGTCAAAAGGTCAGTATGGTTATTACACTTAACACTGCACTCCTACTCCCAGCCCCAGAAAGAAGCAAATGCCACTTTCAGGAAGCAGCACTAACACTGGGTAGAAGGACTCCTGGTGTGGTGCGGTGGGGGCAACAACCGAGAGTACCTTCTAAGGCTATTTATTTTGGCTCAATGCCTTGATTCATCTACAACTCTGACAACGACACCAAGCTGCAAAATATAAAGTCATGCGATGAGCCTTCATAATATCACCCTCTAAAGATATTAGGGGTGTGCCCTATGCTACTATTAGATTGAAGCAATCAGTATGAAAGTAAGCCATCTAAATCAGCTTTGCCAAATGTCCTCTCCTGAAGATTAGTCCTGAAATGGCCCGAGAGAAAAATGTTCCTGTTGTCAAATACATTTGGAGCATCTTAATGTGCAGTAGAATGTTAAAGCCTCTGGCAAGTCCTAAAGTTAAATATGCTTAACATAATGTTTCCCAAATGGCAAAACATACTTTTTGTGATGTATATTACTGTTCCTGAGAATTAATTTGGACAATATTGATAAAACTTCTCTCATAAGCCTGGAAGGCTAATCCTTGTCTTCTGCAGAGGAACATTTTCGATAGAGGATTTCCCAAAAAAATCCACTGATATCTCAGCTCAATGTTAACAGTGCTACTTGCCAAAACTGTTTGTATTTTTCCTTATTTTTTCAGTTCGAGCAATCGGATTGGGTTGGAATGAGTAAGCAATCTTACTCCTTTTTAGTTAACAGGTCTCTGACAGAATCCAGTAGGTTTTACTGAGTAAACTGAGATTTAGAAATATGACATCTTGAATTATAATATGGGAAAATAAATATCATGTGAGAAACATTTTGGGATTACCCAAATAAAGATTCCATTTAGCTCACTTTAAACATGACCCTCCTTTATAGCCTGGATTTGTTTCAAGAAAAGGAAGAGAAAAGCCACTGGCTTAGAGGATCTCTAATGACACTTTATTTCATGCCTTTCTCTTACGTCTGTCTCCCTCCAGCTCTTACTGTCCCCTCTCTTAGAGTAGACAAATCCCAACTAGTCAGAGTCTGAAAAGTAAAGATGGACCATGTCTTAGGGTTCAATAATATTGATCCCCATGCTCATGACCTGACATGTTAATGGATGTAAAATGTGTTCTCTTCTGAATATTCTAAGTCCACATTTCAAGGGATGGACTGAGAAGTGACAGAAGTATTTGTTGGCACTCATGTGGGCAGAATCACAATCAAACCAGTTAGACAGACACTTGGTTATGATGTGAAAATTAGAAAATGTTAAGAATGGAACACAGCCACCACAGAAATCCCTTCTTACTTCAAAGACTCTTTAGAAGACATGGCTTCAAAATCTGATGAGTTAATTTCTAAGTAATAAGTTTTCCCCTTACATAGTTAAGTAACCAGAACTCTTCAATATGCCTGGGAAATTTTTCCTACAAATATGAAACTCAAACACACTGGCTGTAAGGAGAATTTTAAGACCTCACAGCATTTTACTATGAATTCTAACTGAAAAAAAAAAAAGGGGGTATACCAGAGCTTTGGAGCCTAGATGGCTATATTAAAACACACACATACACACACACACACACACACACACGCTTCTGATGGGGTGTCACCCTCAGCCCCACATTAGAAGATGTAGGTTAAGTGGAAAGCACGCATGGGAATGGAAACCTTGGTACCTGGGAAAGATCCAGTGAATTCATGTCAGAAGGGGAAATTCTGAGAATTTAATGTAATTTTCATCTTGAAGTGGTCAACTTTCCTGTCCAATTCCCTCCCACCAGAATGTCCACATCAGTCAGATCCTTCCAATCTTGTGTTAAATGCAGTTTTGGACTTTTGGTATCTTAGAATCACCTCCATATTCTAGGTCTTCCACATCTCTCTATTCTAAAAGGTTCCCTGGCCCTCGAAGCCCATGCCTTAGGGAAGTTAAGGGACTTATCCAAGGATGCCTTGCTAGTGAGTAGTAAAGCTCAGATTTGGACAAGAGTCTGTCTAAATCCAAAGTCCAACATGGTCTTAATTTCCTCAAACAGAAATAATTCTCTGTGGCTTCCCTCGTAAAAGGTGGAGTTGTGAAGTCTAATCCAAATGGTGTAAGTGCAGAGTCCACACCTCTGGTGACTTCATTTCTCTCACTTGCAGGAGGCATACTGGGATTGGTGTCTAGATTCTACTGAGTGACATCCACCTACTTTCTCACAGTCCCCACTTGTCAGCCTATAGTTACTGATGTGTTAGTGATTCAAGGGAGGAGTATCATGGAGAAGATTTGAAGAAAAAAACAGTCGGGGCACTTCACATTAACGTCCCTATAGACGGTCAGCTTGTGGCTTTATTGGCAGTTTCAAAACAACATTTTGGACATGCCTCAAGCAAGCGATTACTATAAAGTCAGATTCAAAACCCAATCAACTTTACGAGACAGCTGACACATTGACTTCCCTGTGACATGTTTGTGTGAAAAAAGCATCAAAAAAGCAGCTCCATTTATTTCTGGCAAGGCTTAGCTTCTTAACAAGTGCCAGTTATTTTATGGAACGCACAAGATGCTAGAAGATCCTTTCCAAAAGAAATTCCAGCTCCTTTCCAGCTTATGCTAAGCTACTAAGTTACTCCACTGGACCAAACTGGGGGAAAACACATTTTAAATTGTGATCTCCACAAATCATTTTCATCTGTGTGCACTTTGTAAAGTTATTAGCTATTACATTTTCAGATTAAAAAAAAAAACAACTAGATTGAGGATTTAAACAATCTACTTAGAAATATCATTTGGAACTTGGTACTGTCACTGCCATCATATTTAACTGTCTCATAGGAAAATAACCTAGGAGGAAATCTACATAATACTTTAAATTCCTTATTATTCCTACAGCACCGGCACCACCTCAATTAATCCCTACCATAACACTCAATACATCTATTAATTAACCTTTAAAGAATTAAAGCGTCCCAGGGATATTTTTTAAATTAAAAAAATATGGCCCAAACCAACCTTCTCAGTGGTGATGTGTAGCTCAGTATTGCAACTGTACAGTTTCTTTCTCATTTTGCTCTAAAGACCCATCACTTTTTACACCTCAGTTCATAGGTTCTCACCCACTCTCTGGATGGAATCCCTCCCTCCTCTGGACTCCCATAGTCTTTTGTTTATTCTTGTCCTAGTGCCTTTATAATCGGACTTGCTTTTGAGATACTTACTCTAAAAGACTGCAAATTCTATGAAAATGTATGGGACTTTATTCATCTTTAGGGCCTCCACCACATCTAGAAAGAACATAATTATCCTAAAATATAATCATATTGAAATGAAGTAACTCAGTAAAATCTTACTAAATAAGAATATGTTCTCAAACCCAGTACTTAGCATTATTTAGGTAATCAAACATCTTCAAAATAGTCTGAATCATATAAAAATGGATTAACACAAGCCTAATGGTTATTATCAGGCAGCCTGAGATTTCAACACTGCCAGTTACTATCTAAGACTGGGCAATCGTTAAAGCTCTAGAAGTTTTGAGTTTTCAATCTGTACAATGAATGATACAAATGCAACGTAGTCATTAGGATTGCTGTGAAGAAATACACTGTCTACCATAGAATAACTTACCAATGCATGGTCATCATTACATTCACTTACATAAATCAGGGGATCCTCCCTGCCTCAGTCAAGATAGCTTAAGGTGATTGTTTTCAAAGCATGGACTTTGGGTGAACAGCGTTGGCATCATGTGGCCGCTTGCGAGAGATCCTTACATCCCTCACCAACCTACTAAATGAGAAACTCTGGAGGTGTGTCTGGCAATCAGTTTAAAAAGTCCTTCAAGTGATTCTGATGAAAGCTACTCTCAACGCCTAGTGGCTTAAAAGGCTTCTTTCTCTTATAATACATGCCCACTTGCTGGGAGCTTTGCTCCGAGTCAGCTTCAATGCAAGGCCAAACCTGAAGAGTTTTCTCTAGCACATGCTACTTTCATTTACATTTCATTGTACAAAACAAGTCTAATGGCCATACCTGATTTCAAGTGCAAGCTTAAAAAATGCCCAGAAGAAGAAGAAAAAGAATATATATGGGTAGCCCCAGTGATAACCATGGTTGCTTTCACCTTTTTATTTTCTTCCTTTGGTGGGAATGGAGCTCCTCATTAAGTCAAATGCTAAGATTTTGACCTTGCCTCAAAGGAGGGAAGAGGTTATCAACCTCCACTCATGTAGAGACTTGACTGAAATACTCTGCTGCTTTAAAAGGAGCACTTCACCCAGTTGTCATTAAGAAACTAAACAACTGGGTTGAATTTTTCTCAAGTTTAAGTCTTTCTTTCATAGTTATTTAATCCTCAAAGCTTGATTCAACTTTCTAATATTGGACCTAATATAAGATAATGTCTGATAAAGACTAAAATACTTATATTTTATTGATATTTCAAGATACTCTGTAGAGACCCCTCTAACCTCTAGGCATTCCACCTCTGCCGGATGTATATATCAGAGCATCACCCCTGCCACCACAGACGGTCAGCTCCACCTAACTATCAGTAGGCAGGACCTAAGAAATAGAAATGGAAGGACTTTCTTATGAGTTTTCCACACTAACCACCAAACCCTGGAGGCAAAGTGCGTGCTTGTACAGGTTGTGTACTGAGAGGAGTAATACACTAGAGAGTATCAGCGCATTGCCAACATCAGATCTTTGTATCTTTATTAAGAAAAACATTGACACAACCAGCAGCAAAATATCTAATTTTTCTAACAAATGAATTTATTGCCATAGCCTAAGAGAAGTAAATTGTATTGAGAAAAGAATGATTTCTTTCTTTCTTTCTTTCTCTCTCTCTCTCTCTTTCTTTCTTTCTTCCTTTCTTTCACAAAGACAGCTGAAGGGTCAGAGTTGACCTGTGTACCATTTCATCCAAGATTTTGCTTTAGGCATTGTCAATGCCTACTTTGTTTCACAACCTAGCTACAGTCTTAAAAAGCTACTTAAAAAACTGAGCTTTAACACACTAGAACTCTTTTTTACAAATAAAAGAGGCCCAAAATTGTTTAAAAGCTGAGTCCTTTAGTAATACTAGCAATTACCATCCAGATATACCCTGGATATATTTT
>ML110189.1:30225-40804 GCA_003697995.1 Taxidea taxus jeffersonii | reverse complement strand
ATATATATATATATATATGTCTGTACATGGGGGAATTCTGCTGTTTTAGCCCATCTAGGTTTAAGCAAATTTTATACAATAACAGAGAATAAAAGAATGATCCATAATTACTTAGAATGAAGTCTCTAAATCTGAACTTCTGGGTCAGTTATGTAAAGGTTTTGGGAAAAGCTTTTATTTTTGATTTCCTTAGCAGCCTTCCCATAATCCTTGCTCTTGTCATATCTATTCTTACACTACATTGTAACCACATCTGGGTAAATACTTTGCACTTCATAGTCAACATGTTCACTCTTAAGCCTACCACATTCTTAAAAGAGTGTGTAGGAGCACGAGATTCATGATGAGAACTACCTTGTCTGGTATGAAAGTACATGTGTGTACTGACACGTATTAATAAAGATGGAACGCTGATGGGCTCACTGCAAGGCTGAGAAAGCGGTGCTTTTTTCTCCCACTTGGGGTTGCTAATGACCGACATCAGTCCCTGCCTTCTTCCTCGCTTCCAGCCACTTCTGCTGGGCTTCTCCAAGGTTACCAACAGCTCAGCCAAAAACAAAAGCTTGGATGTCAAACATTTTGCAAAAACACCAGTCACCTATTGAGTAAATCCCTGCAAATGACCTTCTCCGGGGATAAGCTGCACAGGGTGTTTGAAGGAAAATTCTGTGTTAAGCATCCTCAGGTATATAGAAATTTGCAAGAATGAAGGCAATCTTAATTTGGGAACTGAGCTGCAGAAATCACATGCAAGGCTTCGAAAACTGAAGCCAGAGTCTTTCAAAACTGTTAGTCTTTCTTTACACATTTATTTAATTTGCCACAATTTTACTTTTAGTGTATTCAGGAATTTCCACTGCACTAACCAGTCAATTAAATCAACCCTTCCTACTGCCAGCCAAAGTTGGCACAGGAAGAAAGAATGCAGAGCGAAAATAGAGCTCACCTCTTCTGATAGACTGGATGTGTTGTTTATAAAAGCCGTAATGCACATGGTTCAGGCCTGGAACACTTCCCCGTAACCACTGAAGGCACATGATCTGCAAAAGTAATCACAAAATGACTTGGACCTCTTCATACACTTTATGGTGTCATGAACATTTAACATGAGATCTACCCTCAAAAGATTTTTAAGTGTAAATACAGTAATGTTGACCATAGGTACGCTGTCGTACAGCAGATCTCTAGTAATTCCTCATTTCTGGAAAATGTGCATCACAACCACAATGAGGTACAACTCATACCTATCAGGCTGGCAGTGATGAAAAAGACCAAAGACATGTGCTGATGAGGATGGGGAGAAACCGGGATGCTTGCACTGTGCGTAAGAATGCAAACTGGTGCAGCCACTGGAGAAAACCCTGTGAAAGTTCCTCAAAAACCAAAAAGGGAACTACCAAGTGAAAAAGCAATCTTACTTCTGGATATTTATCCAAAATAATTGAAATCAGGGTCTTGAAGAGGTATTAGTACTTGGATGTTCACCCCGCATAATTCACAATATGCAAGGTATAGAAACAACCTAAATACCCATCAACAGGTAAATGTATAAAGAAAATGTGATATATACTATGTTCTGTGTATATAAATGTATAAAATAGAATGTATTCATATACTTTTAAAACACACCTACTATAGTGACCTTTACTCTGTCCTCCTTAATACACCTTTAAAACGCCCCCAGCCCTATAAAACTACATACAAATCATAACTCTAGGTAGCAATGAGAAAAGATACTGGGAAAAGAAACTATTGTTGTCATCGTCATCATCATCATTTTCATTTTACCTCTATTGTCCTCCTCTCCTTGCACTTTTCACAGATACTTCAGTGAAACAGGAGAGAAGAAGCAAGATTGAGAGAGGTACAACATTATCTTTAAAGCTCCTGATGAAATGGGAGAGAATAATTTTGGATATCTCAGTCATTTCTATCCAGCATACTAAATTAAATAAAATGCAATACTTGCCTCAGATGTTGTTTTCTTTTTAAACCGTGTTTTCAACTTTCCTCTGGCTCTAGTGACAAATTACCTGTAAGCATAATACCCACATGTACAGAGATTCTTTTTAACTTCTACTTCCTTTTAAGTACTAGTGTCTAGGACTTAGCAATCATTACTCAAATTTAGTGCTGACCTATCAAGAAAGTTCTATGGGTTTGAGCTTAGAAAATATAGACGAGGGCGGTATGGGTTTCCTTTTTATCAAAGTGCTGATAGTTGTGTTAAGAACACCAGTGGAATATTTATTTTAATAGCTTTTCATTTCCTGTTTCAGTTTGTAATACCTATGAGACTTGGGAAATAAGTGTTATTCTAGATAAATTTCATTTGGTAAACATTGATTCCTTTGCTCTTATTCTGATTGGAGCTGAAATACATTGTTCTCCTTCCCTATTTTTATTCCCCAGCACCCCAGATGGATGTCCTGATCTGACCTGTGGCAATTGGTCACAATGTGCTCTCAGCACAATCTCTGCCTCTCACTTTCCTACTACAGGGGAGGAATTTTTTTTAGGGTAAAAATGAGGGCTCATCTTACCTCCTTTTGCATGGAAAACAAACAAATATAGTTTAGGAAAGAGGAAAACAAACCTTTTGAGGAAACAGTATTTGTTCAACTGTATAGACCAATTTTCTGATACATCTTCCTTCATATCAAGGACTGGCCATCTCTATGGCCTTGAACAAGGGATATCATTTCATCAGACCAGTACCTGCATCTGTAAAATGGAATTAATAATAGTACTGTCTTCAGAGAACTATTGTGAGGATTTAGTAAACACTGCTTAATGAACAGAAATTGAGGCAAAATCTTATTACCTCGATACCTATGCATTCAGCTTAAACAATGGTACCAGGAAAAAAAAAAAAGAAACAGCAAGACATAGCACTGGAATAGCATTGGAAGAAAGAGGGAGAGACAGACAGACAGTCACAGAGAGAGAGTGAGAGAGAGAAAGAGAGATGCTGGTGATATATTGTCTTGGAAATGCATAAAGAATAATAATACATACATAACAATTAAAAAAAGAATAATGCACAGTTCACATTCACTGTGCGTGTTGAGGATGAGTCAAAGTACATAAGAGTTCATCATATTATTTTTTTCTTTACTGGGTAAGTTTGAGATATTGCACAATTAAATTATTAAAGAAAACCAAATTCTTGATCTGTAGGCCCCTACAACTGTGGGAGAAGCAGGAAATCTGCATGAGCTTAATTTTTCTTCTCTGCATATATTTTTTAAATTTTTATCTAGAAATAGCCTATCCTCATTCTTGCCTTTATTTTTGCCAGGACATGCTGCTGGGTATGTGTTTTTTTGAGCAGCTCTGAGAATACGTTTGGCAGTAATATTTCCCCTTCGAGAAGGAGGAGGCAGAGGGCAAAAGAAGGCTCCCAAATCCCCCAGGGAAGAGGGTCTCCCGAGATTTCAACATAAAAACTGCCATAGGCTTATAGGAGATTGCAAAGTACCTCTCCTGTTTTTTGGGAATCCTTGACCTAAAGGAAGCCAGGGAAACTGACTCACTGAGAAATAATGCATGGCATCCAAGGAGGCCATCTGGAGCTACTGTAGTAGAAAAGGCTGTGTTGAGAAGATTAATATGACAGCAACTTCCCCTCCTTTCCCAGAATTAGCTCCTGACCTTCTGTTCATCTTCTTTAGCCTAAGGTGCAGGGCACTGTAGGCCTGAGAAGCTCCAAGAGGCTTTTCTGAGCATGAGGCATTATCAGTATTAGGTCATGGTGTCTGAACAACTGGATGTTTCCATGTCAGTCAACCTCAGATTCCAGACTTTTATGACTATGAAAAAGCCAGAAAGTGTCTCGCTGTGTGGTTAAATGGCTTGTTTGATGTCTGTCTTCATTAAGAAAAATCATGGGAAGAAATTTTATGACCCTCTTTTTCAAGGCTTTGGACAAAGGCTTCCAGGGGAAGATAGATGAAAATGAGGCTGAACATGTCGTGATCCAAGCAAAGAATAATGTACTAATCATCTACCAGTAAGTCACAGATTACCCCAAAACTGTGTAACTTAAACAAGAGCAACTTTCTCAAAGTTTCTTTGGGACCATAATCTGAGTGTGGTTTATCTGGGACCCTCTCATTCAAGGTCTCTCATAAGGTTGTGATCCAGCTGTGGACTGAGCTACAATCACCTCAAGATTCACCTGGAGAAAGTCCCCTTCCAAGTTCATCATACGGCAGCTGTCAGGATTGAGTTCCTCACTGGCAGCCCATCACAGACATCAATGAAAGAAGCCCAGGGATTGGTTTTGTTAATATTTTTCTTGCCTTTTACTTTTGATGGGATGTATCCCACAAATTTTTCATAAATTCAACTAATATCTGTCTGGAGAACACACAGCTTCAAAGTGCCTCAGTGTGGCCCTGGCATCTGTCACCTAACCAACCCTCAACTTACCCAGCACATCCCAATATCAGTGAACTTATTTTTGCTTTCCCAAACAAAACCATGTATAACATAAGATGATATAATTAAGATTCTGTGATTATTTGCATTATAATGTTTCATTGGCAGTACAGTTTATGGAAGATAAAGTCAAAAAACATCAAACATCAAACATGAAATAAGGAAATGTGAGTTCAATGTCCTTGATGCCAAAAGGAAACTGAGCTAAGGTCACCATCTCTTTCTGAATATCAGATTCTTCATCTCCCAAATGTGGAACGAGATCGCCCACTTCCCTTGGGGTTCAGAGGGTAAGACTTTCTTTCATCCCAGATTTAAAGGACCCCTGCTTCCCACCACCATCTCATCATGATGTACCCCTTCGAATACTTTCAATATTCAGAAGTCATATTCCAGTCAGAGCACATGTAGGTAGAACCATCTCCTAGTTCAGTAGATGGTGAGCACTACGTGTCCACACGTACGACCTAGTCTCCAGGAACATTGCTTTTCAGTTCTAGGGGATGATCTCCATTGTCTCTGGGTCCTATATATGAGCATCACCACTACTTGTGCTGAATCTCTTTCCCCAGAAATACAGACTTCACCTGATTCTCCTGGAATCTGGCAATAATATCCTCCATTCACAAAGTAAATGCTCAGCAAGTGTTTATAGACACATTTTAAAATAAACAAATAAAAATAAGTGGATGAGTGTCAGAGGGACAGACTTCCTTCTAATTCATGCCCCCGACCCTGGTTCTGTGAGAGCACATGAAGACATTTCATGATTTGAAAGGGGTCAGTACCCAGGACTGGAGGATGGTACCATTCACCCAAATGCACTGATAACAGATTTTAGTTTTAGTAAACTAAAGATGAGTAGATGGATGTGTTCAGTGATTAAAACGATAATAACAACTTGGATCACCTGGTGGCTCAGTCCGTTAAGTGTCCAGCTCCTGATTTTGGCTTAGGTAGCCTGGGATGGAGCCCCACCTTGCACTCCACACTCAGAGGGGGGTCTGTGTGAGATTCTCTCCCTTGCCCTCTGCTCCACCTCCCCCCCCCCACTCTCTCTAATAAATAAATACATCTTTAAAAAAGCACAACAATAATAACTCTGCGCCCTTGTCTTTTGTCCAAATTTGCAAAGATAAAAGATTCAAAAGAGTAAAGCTAAGTTTTTCATATTGCCCTTTCCTCCAAGTTCTTTTCTGTTTCTTTCACCTTTCATAAGGGAAGAACCAATCCCTCAATGTGTTTTTTCGTTTTTTCCCCAAATTACCTAAGGCTGATAGGAACACCAGAAAAAGATACCTGCATTTTACCATAGAACCTTCCCTTCCCTGGATAAGCCTTTTTCCTTTCTTTTTCTGTGGAGACTTGAGATAATCCTATGGCATTTCCCCTGGAAGGAAAAAATCAGATCCAACCCTTGTTGTTGCCCCAGCCCTCTCCATCACTTATTTTCCTGATTCACAGAGGAAGAGAGAACCTTGAACTACACTTTGCACCCAAATACCTACCTGTTTAAGGAAAGAAACACAGAAGTCAATAGAACTAACATTATGAAATTTATGAAATGAAACAAGATTGAGGTTTTGCCCAAGGACCAAAAAGGTCAGTGTGAGGATTTTGGCCTGTAAGGCCCATGTTCTTTAAGATCATCTGTCCTGCTATAGGAAGGGAGTACAGCCAGTGTTTTAAGGGTTTTCCCCACAGAGTCATCCAGCACATTCCAGAGCTTAGATGTGTCACTGTTCTCCTCTCATCATGGCACCTGTCTCAATGGAAAGAACACTGGCTAACAAAGCCATCCATTCAGCTTATGAAACATGTGCAAAGAATGGAAAGAGAATGCATGCCTGTCTTAATGGACTGCTCGGAGGACAAAGTAACATGACATGAATGCACTTTGTAAATAATGGGAGGAGATAAATGGGAGGAGTGCTTTAATGGTTTTTGGTTTACATCCTTATTAGCACTGAGACTGTGTGCCAGGTACTGTGTTAGGGAGTGTTAGCAGAAGTCAGGGAGAAGTTAGGGAGAACTTAGGCAGACGTTAGACACCTCACTCACCTAACCTTCCCCCAAACCTTAGGGGACATGTATTCTAACACTTATGCTACAAATAGAGGAACTGAGGTCCAAAAAGTCTAGGTGACTTAACCTTGTTCTAGGTTGTTGCATGGCAACGTGGCGGCTCAACTCAACTCTCCGACTCCAAAGTTTAAATTCCACGAATAATTCATCTCTTTCCTTTGCCCCTATTTATCTTACATGTAACACATATAGAATAAGAGAAAACCTTTGGCACAGAATCTTTACTTTCAGCCAAGTTTTAACGAATACCCCTACCAAATTTTGGAGAGTGACTGCCAACGAATCTGTGATTGGGTCTCAGCCAGCAATAAACCCTGTCTTCTGTGCTGAGATGGGAACTTAGGCATAGGACTCAGGAAGGCAGCAGTGTGTTGAGCCAAAAGGTAACATTTTATGTAGTTCCTTTGTGGGTTGTAACTGCATTCCCTTTAATGCCCTTTCATTTCTCACTCTCAAGTGTGGGGGTGAGAAAGGAATTAATTATAGTGAGCCAACACTCCTGCCCACGACAGAAAGCTGCTCATGAACTGCCGGCTAGGGATAGATGTTCCCATAAAAAAATGGAATGAGAGGCCATTCCTCCCCTGGAAAAGGCTGAGAATAGGCATTGCTCTACTTGTGTTGAGAGATGCTGAGACTATTCAAAAGGTACTTCCTTTTCTTACCAGGAGCCACATCCCTTGAAATTACAAGATCTTCTCTCTCTTGTTCTAAGACACCTGTTCATGTGCATGTGTGGACTCACATGCACAGATCCAGAAACAAGCATCACATGTATGTGGACTCAGACACATGCACACACACACACACACACACACATGCACACACATGCACACACGCACACACACAAGATGAAGAGAGAAGCAATCAAGCCTTGGAACTGGCTCTGAGTCTGAGAGATTGCTTCTCAGACTATAGGCCCACCATGCATTACCTGGAAAACCTCCATTTCTTTCCTTTCCTCTCTGAGATTCATTTTTGCAGAGCTATAAATTAGGTGTGATACTACCTCTTTAAGAGACTGTAGTACAAAGTGAGTTAAGGGATACAATGCATGAGAAAATAATACAGGAACTTGATGTGCAGTAAACACCAAGAAAATCCTTCACAGAGCACTTACATTCCAAATGTGGAAAATCTGAAATATGGGAGTTTGATAAATTTGATAAAACTGGATAATAACATGTAAAGAAATATTTATTACATCATTTTCTATCGCTTCTTGTATACATATAATTTGTCATAATAATATTCAAGCTAATATTTAAAAATCTATATAAGTACATAGAACCTTAACACAGGATATCTCCTAGAAGCAAAATGGAAAATGATAGCATTATTTAAAAATTTATACCCTTGCATATTGTTTCAATTGTTTCAAAATATGTGTAATATTTTTGCAAAAATGTTGAACTCTATACAGTCTTGTTGGCTTGTTTGTTTAATATAAAGAAACCATATCTCATATACAGTTAGCCTGTGAACCACCAATCAAAACGCTCTTTTCCTTTCCTATGTGGCTGTCTCATACTGAAACAACCTGTAAAGGGCTTTTTACATTTTTGAGCTCCTCTTACTTGATTTTAACAAAACATTTCATAATTGGTTGAGTTAAGAGGAAAGAAGTACAAGAAGTATGCTCGATGTGCACCTCCCTAAACCCAGAGGGACCCTCCCTCACAGCCCAGAAATGGGCCCTGCTTTAGACACCTCTCCATGCTTGGCAATCGGTCCTCTGAGATCGCTCCTTTACCATTGTTCATACCTCAGTAATTATATAATCACAGAAAGAACCCTTTAAACCAAGCCAATGGGAAGATGAAACCAGAGGGCTGGGTCCAGGGACAGATACCTGAAACATGTCAAGAATCTTTGTCCTGCTACCTTGAGGGAACAAATAGACCCAAGAGTAATTAAATATTTTCACATTATATTAAAATAATGAGGGGCACCTGGGTGGCTCAGTTGGTTGAGCCTCTGCCTTCGGCTCGGGTCATGATCCTGGGGTCCTGAGATCGGGCCCCGCATCGGGCTCTCTGCTCGGCGGGGAGCCTGCTTCCCTTCCTCTCTCTCTGCCTGCCTCTCTGCCTGCTTGTGATCTCTGTCTGTCAAATAAATAAATAAAATCTTTAAAAAAATTAAAAAAAAATAATGACCAGGTCCCATCAAACAAAGAACAAAGACAACACATTTAAATTACTAAAAGGGAATTGGAGAGGATACTCAGTGTTTGCAGCAAATGAATTTTTTCCATTTTTTAAAAGGACAATCTGAACAGGTAGCAAGAACCATAAAAATGATATGCACTTTGATCCAGTGATTCCAAAGGTGGGAATTTATCCTAATGAAAAATAACCTTAAAGCAAGTAAACAAACACCCAAAAAATAGCAAAGAATGGGTAATTCAGATTCTAATAGGAGTTTGCAAATTTCAGGGAGACAGCTGAAGAGACCACCACGTAACCACAACAAATGAACTTTCTGAAGTACATGTTGGTACTTGGAGAAGATGATGTGAAATTATCAGAGTAGGACGAGCCCTTAGAAATAGCCAAGTTCATCATACTTTTGGATGGTCAGTATCAGTTTTGAAGCTTGGTAATATAGATCCTCAGGCCCAAAATCTCAACTGCCTGTTGAGCTATGCCTGAGCCCAGGCTTCATTCCCATGCTTGGCTCTCCAAGGCTGGCTCTTTGTCACCTCATTATCCAGTTGGGTGTCTGAGATAGCAGCAGATGCATTGTTCTGCCTCTGCTGAAGATTGACCACGGGAACTCTTACAGTCTCCTGTGGTCCTGACCAGGAGGAATTCAAACGAATAATCCAGAACATGAGTTTACTGCCGGCAGGATCAAGCTCTGCTAAATCCAGCCTCTTTTCCTTTGCCAGTCTTTCTGCTTGCTAAAATGATCACCAGAGAAAGGTGTCAAAGAAAAATTTTGCACCAGCAACAGTTCAGTAGGCAAGGAAGTCTTTTTTTTTTTTTTTTAAAGATTGTATTTATTTATTTGAGAGAGAGGGAGAGAGAAAGCATAAGCAGAAGGAGGGGCAGAGGGAATAACAGACTACCCACTGAGAAGGGAACCCAACGTGGGGCTGAATTCCAGGATCCTGGGATCATGGCCATAAGCTGAAGGCAGACTCCAGGTGCCCCCCCCCTTTTTTAATAAAGCAGCCGGTGAGCTAGAAGAAAACTATTAGAGGGCATTAGAGAAGAGTTTGGGTAATGTGATTACACCACGTCTGTTTGCTAATTGGTGCTTATTCAGTTAGCCTCAAAGACGGGGATATAAGATGCCTATCTTCCTTGATGATTATGTTTCCAAAGGACAGCTTCTGTCCTTGAGAAAGACACTCCTGGGTCATAAAACTGGCAAGTATTAGAGAAGATTTACATCTTAAAGGGCAGAGACAGCATTTATAATTCCACGTTTTCTAAAGCAAATGCTCTAAAAAAGAATGCAGATCAGGGGCCTGTGGTCAAAAAGAAACTTGCCTGAAGTTAAGTCAAGCTGAGGGAATGTTCAGGCAGTGATGGTCAGAGAGAACATCCATGAGGGGACAGCTGACTGTGATCACGTTTGTTTGAGAATCAGGAAAAGATCCTATCTTCCTGGACTTATACTGATAATGATACCATATTGTCATCAATTTCTTTATGGCTGAATAGACCCAATGTATATTTGCATGGTCCACTCCTTATCGATTACATCTGTCACAGGTCATGTGAAAGCAGACGATGGGAAGCTGACTCTACAACAGAAATGTGTGTGCAGGAAATTTACTAGGGAGTGTTCTCAGGGTGGAAGTCTGTGGGGGGAATGAAGGAAGCAGGGTCAGACAGAAGAAAAAGTTGAAACGTGATGACTGCTCGATGAAAGTCTCAGTCAACGTCATGGGGAGTTTTGGAGTGAAGAAGGTTCTGCACAGTTGATCTTCATTAGAAGGAGGTACCCAGGTCTTTATATGCTTACTTGGTGAGTCATTACATGTGAACTCCCTCCATAGTTCCTTGGAAGAGAAAATGGTCTTGGATGAAGCAGCTCTCTT
>ML110189.1:0-29825 GCA_003697995.1 Taxidea taxus jeffersonii | reverse complement strand
TATATATATATATATATATATATATATATATATATATCACATCTTCTTTATCCATTCATCTGAAACTATCAAGTTGATTTGTACAAATGTTTGTTGTGTCTCTCCTTCCATCCAGAATGTAAGCTCTGTGAAGACAGGGACCTTTGTGTGTTGTCTGTATTCTGATCCCTTAGCATAGTTTGTGAGTTATAATAAATACTGGTATTTACTAACTAAATCAATAAATGAATATGTTGAATGTTCTCTGTGTATGAACAATTTGAAAGCTCTGTGAGAAATTTTTGACCCTACTTCCTAGGAGGCCCATCTCTGAAAATCTCTGGTTCCAAAGAAGTTCATCTAAAGCAAATCTTCCTTTGGGGCATTCCTATCATTAGGGCATAGATTTTTTTTTCCGTCTGTGACATTTACAATAGTTGGCATTTAGTTGATGCTCTCTAGGTATTTATTTAATGAATAAATGAATGAATGAAATAATAAATTAATCGATCTTAACTCTGTCCCTTGGAGCCACATGAAATTAACACTCCTCCATTTAGTCTCTGAAACCCCTGATCCTACTTAATTTCTCCAAGGCAATAACTCGGACATCTTTTCATCATTTCTCAGATGACTAGTTTCCAAACTTCTTGAACATCCTGGCCTGTCTTCTACAGACTAAAGTCAAGATGGTCAAGAGGCTTACTCAAGTTTTACTGATGTATAGTTCCCTCCACATCTAAGACAGAAGATCCTGGAGAGCAGAGTCTGTGCCCTATTCTTCTAATTCCTACCCTGCCTAAACATTTGCAAAAGAAGTTGTTAGCTATGTCCAAGAATGCAAATTGATAAAGTTTAACTAAGCTAATTAAGTTGCCATGACTAAACCTCTTTATCTTTCCTTCATTCTTTAGACTTTATTTCCCTTTCTGTCTCTTTTTTACTGTGTAACTGACCCCAAGGAAATGTTACCCCCTTCCAGAATCTAGTGAAAATTTTCCAATAATTATATTAATTGCCAAAAGACACACATGCCTTAGAGTCTAATAGCAAGCACTTTTTGAAAGCCAAGGTGACTCTGCCTACAAATCTTTCACTTTTTATAGTAAGTAATAAAATCCATTAGAAAAAAATCAAAGAATTAAAGGACAAAGTTAGAAAAAAACAACAACCCCCCCAAACCACAAAGAACAAAAGTAAAGAATATGGGGGCAAGAACATGAATTTGTTCCAAATAAGGTATAAATAAAACAGAAGGACATAGAGTATAGAAAATTTAAATCTCCAGCCTTATTAATACTCTCCATATTTAATGAAAATGGCCTCATTCCAACAATTCTGAAAATAATTTGCACAATTCATTAGTCCATAGAAATCTACCATTTATCAGCTGTGCATGTCCCATAACTCCCACTAAAACTTTGTTTCCCTAATCCCTCTTGTTTGTCTAGGCATTAGTTCACACTGACTTTGTATTAGAAATTATGTTTAGTACCAGGCATCCAGTGGTAGAGAAGACAGTCAAAGCTCCAAATGCTTGGAATTATATTCAAGCATGGAAGACAGACATCCAACACAAAATTACGCAATTGATTAAGCACAGTGGTGATGCATTTTTCTGGTTAATCTCAGGCATATACTTTCTTGGCGTAGTATCAATCTTTCATTTATTAGGTGCTAACTCTACGCCCATCACTTTGAATGATGGCTCACTAAACAACATTCTCAGCCAGTAATCATTCATTTTCCCGTTCCATTGTTTCTAAAACAGATTGACTTTTTTTTGATATAGAAGACCCTTACATACACTATTTTAGTCACTCTCAGAGCCATCCTATTGAGATGAAGAAGCTCAGAGAAGTTAAGGGACTTTTCCAAGGTCACAGAGCCAGAATGTAGCAGTGGTAGAATTTAATCTACTACCAAATCCCATGTTCTAAACCCTGAGCAGAGTTGAGTATTTTCAGGCAAATCGAAGCCTTAGAGAAGTGAAGTGATGGGCCCAGGATCACATGCCTGATAAGTAAAAGAAGATGTAACCCAGAATGTCTGACTGTAAAGTGCATGTTCTTATCATTAAACATGGATTAATTTCCTCCGTGTTTCAGCTGAGGATGGAGAATATCTTGATTTGGACTTAAACTTCTCCAGGATAGAGCAAGCCTTGCCCATCAGGCATTTGAGGAAATAGACATTGCTGGTTCTGGCCCATCTGCTCCTATAGGTCAGGAGAACCTTGCCTCCCTTTGCCAGCCATACTATCATTTCCCTTCTCTATTCCTTCTTCCAAACCCCCCCTTCTCTGCAAAGCCTTCAGCCGTTATGCACAAAGCGGATGGGCTCTCCCTACTCTGCATCTTTTCAGCACTTACCAGCTCCCTAGGCACTTCATTAATCGGCACCTGTTTATGAGCTGCTCTGAAAATGTCCCTAAGTCATTTTCATGTGTGTGTGCACTCTTTCTCGACAATTCAGCTTTAAGTACCTGCAAGGCAGAAATAGAACCCCTTATAGTGTTTGCAGTGGCCTTCAGAGAGCCTGGTTCAATTGTATACAATGAGACTAATGAAATCAAGCAACTCTCCTTCTTTCTTTCCCTGGACAGACAGATGTAAACTGCATGATAAAGAGCAGAGGACATAAGAGCATTTGCAGGTACTGTTCTTACAGGGAGAAAAAAAAAAAAAAACTGTCTTCAGATAGAACACATTGCAGAAAATGTTGCCCTTATTAGGGAGAGTTCGACACTATCTCAGAGAGTTGCATGGGTTAGAGAGAAACCTTCCATTTTAAGAGCAGAGAACATATCGGGAAGTCAAAGGGAAGATGACATCTGAATGAATCTTCAAAAGATGGTAGTAAATGGGCATTTAGAGAGGGGAAGGTATTGAAAATGATGGAACAATGGAAACAATGGAAACAATGGGATAACTGTAGTCAGACTTGAGGAAGAGGAGATGGGTCTGTTTAGTTGGGGCACTGGATGCAGAATGTGTGTAAAGGAGAAATAATCTTTGAAAGGTGAGTGGGGTCTAGATACAGGAGAGCTTGAATAGCAGAACATAGAGCTTAAAATTTAATCAGGAGGCAAGAAGGAACCACAAGGGTTCTTTGTGTCAAAGACTTGGCATGATCAGAAATGTGGTTCTAGAAAATTCAACTCCTTTACCATGGACAATAGACTGAATGGGAACAGACTGTAGGCAGGGAAACAAGTTATTCTACTACATTGGAAAGAAGGAACAATGGTCTCAACTAGAGTAAGAATCGTGAGTAGGGAATGGGAAGGATTTGTGAGGGCTCCACAGAAGACAAAAGCACAGGACTAGGCATAGATGCCTATATGGGGCAGAGGAGAGACAGGAATGAATGCAAGGCCAAAATACCTACTCTGGTAACTGAACATAACAATGGCTAACATTTTGTGCTCACATCCTCCGTTGCACGTATCACGCTAAGCACCTGTTCCATGCCTTAGCTCGTTTCATCTTTATAATAACTGCTTTGAAGTAGGTAGCAGCTATGAAGTTAGATACTGCTGTAAACCTCATTTTATAATTACAGCAATCAATGCAACAAAAGGTAAAATAACCTGTCCAAGTACACTCAGCTATTAAGTGACAGAGCTCAAATTATGAATCCATGAAGTGAGGCTGTTCAGCCCACAGGCTTAACCATAAGACACAAATGGACTGTCAAATGCAGAAATGGTAAACAAGGAAACTGCAGAGGGTAAAGGGTGACTGGACAGAAGGATCCCAGGAAACTTCACCAGAGACAAAAAGACCAAAAACAGGGGCGCCTGGGTGGCTCAGTGGGTTAAAGCCTCTGCCTTCGGCTCAGGTCATGATTCCAGGGTCCTGGGATCGAGCCCCACATCGGGCTCTCTGCTCAGCAGGGAGCCTGCTTCCTCCTCTCTCTCTGCCTATTCTCTACCTGCTTGTGATCTCTGTCTGTCAAATAAATAAATAAAATCTTTAAAAAAAAAAAAAAAAGACCAAAAACACAAAAACAAAAGAACGCCAATGTGGGGAACCTGGGATAGATTCAACCAGGAAAATGCAGTCCCATGTATTGAATGTTAACTGTCCCAGGCCTGCACAACATACTTTAGTACTTTTTCTGTTGAATAAATGTAACTACATTATGAAGCAGGCATTAATACTACTATTCCTTTTTTTGTAAATGAAGAATAGAATAACTCAGAATAACTAAGTAACTTGAGTAAGATCACATAAGATTGCTAGGAATTGAACCCAGGGTACTGTGCCAAAGCCTTTGCTCATAACCTTAATACACATGCGGTCAACGCTGACAAGTGTCAGTGAAAACGAGGACCCAGTAATGGCCATTTATATGGTGACTAAGATGTGATGTTGACCACCACTGATTCTCCAATCCATGAGACTTTTGTGAATTTAAAAAGAGAGATTTATTAATATGAGCTCCAGGATCACAGGTATATACTGTAGCAATCCCAGGGAAATTAGGATGTAGGGACACCCTGCCAAGAGGACGTGGACATGGGCATCCTTTAAAAAAATAGTATTAACAGACCTGTGGAGTGGAAGCCAGAGGTCACAGACTGAGAAGAAAATTGGAGATGAGCAACAGGAAGAATTAATGATTACATATTTTCTTCAAAAATGTCAAAATGTAAAGAAGGAACCAAAGAGGAAGATTGGGCCTGACTGTGGCCTGGGCTGGCGTGTGGGCCCAGGATGGGCACCCAAAACTTATCTGATGATTCACTGTCAGAGACAAAGAATAGTGCTACTTTTGCTTAATTTGGCTTTGCTTTTGTTTACCTTACTTATTCTCCAAGAAGAATACTGAGCATTTCTGTAGGCGGAAAGGGAAGACCCAGTAGGAAGAAAGATAAAATGTGTGAATGGGAGAGGAAAAGGTAAAACGAGAATGGTTGCAGAACTTCAGGTGTTCAAGGAGAGGAGTCATCTTGGAAAGAGAAGAAACTGATTTTCTTAGAGAGATAATACCATGGCCAAAAGATGGGCAAGTGTGAAAAAGACTACTATCTAGCAAGAAGTGCCCAGCTCCCTGGTTGAAGACAGGGGACAGCTACATTCCAGGCCTCCTCCGTAAGTCTAGAGAGGGTGTCTACAGAGTGCCTGGCACCTGAAAGAACACACTCATAGAAGTTGGGTCCTTCCTTGTAGAGACTTCTCAAGTTACAACAGTTATCTCAGGATGAAGGACCAAGCAGCATGGCAAGGGAGCTGGATTAGGCTGAGAAAGCTCTGCTCCCAGTGGGATCACTGGTTGGCTCTGCAACTTTGAACAAGATGGTTTTCCTGCAACTTCCTCACCTGCTAAGAAGGGAACCCAAACCATATCAGTGATTTCCAAATGCCTATAGGTCTACAGAGGAAGACAAATCCTTTATTTTTTATTTTAATTGAAGCATGACATATGACAAAGTTCCTGTAAAAGAGTGCACGGCTTGCTGAATTTTCATAAGATGAATAGATGAGTGCAACATCACCTGAATCAAGAAACAGAATGTGACTAGCACCCTAGCAATGTGTCCACCCTCACTCCTTTCCAGACTCTCCCCAGACCCTCCCCATCTCCCTCTTGATGATAACCCACTGCCCTGACTCCTGTCAGTGACAGTAGCTTCACCTGCTTATATAATTTCTATAAATGGAACTATGTAGTAAGAGCTATTTCATGTCTGGCTTCTTTCACTCACCATTAAGTTTGTGAGATTTATCTTTATTGTAGAGTGTAATACTGAAATGTAGAGTGGAGGTCTAGTGATGCATGTTTTAAATATAAGAAAAAATATGAAAATAAAGCATGTTTTTCATAAAACTAAATTTATTCAAAATAAATGATTGTCGTTTCATTTGAGATTATGTGCTTCCATCCTTTTGGGGATAAAAATCATTTTTCTTTTTGGAAATATTTTGTTAACTGCTGAAAGTTTAGTTTTGGTGTTTTATTTGATTATTTGTTTTTCTTTTCATTTTAATGAGGTCCCTTATCAAATTCAGCTCCAAATTATGCCATGCTAAAAATTTGGACTAGGGGGGCACCTGGGTGGCTTGGTGGGTTATAGCCTCTGCCTTCGGCTTGGGTCGTGTCCCGGGGTCCTGGGATCAAGCCCCGAGTTGGGCTCTCTGCTCAGTGGGGAGCCTGCTTCCTTTCCTCTCTCTCTGCCTGCCTCTCTGCCTACTTGTGATCTCTGTCTGTCAGATAAATAAATAAAATCTTAAAAAAAATTTTTTTGACCAGGGCTTGAAATTCCCAATCTTGGGTTCCACGGGGCTAGGAATCCTTATGTTCTTTGGTTCTGTGATTTACAAGCCAACTAGAGGCCCTGGGCTTTGGTTATAGCTACCTTTGATGGCCAATTCCTGTAGACAGAGTCTCAGAGGTGCCCACAAAAACCACAGCTACCAATTATTGATGTATCTTGACAGGGACAAAAAGAGAGGCAAATTTTTTGTTTTTTGTTTTGTTTTGTTTTTTCATGTTTGTCATTCACAATTAAAAATAACAAACAACATCATCCATTTCACTAAGTATCTGGTAAGACTGAGTTTTATCAGAAGCTCTTAAGAATTGCTAGGGGATGGGGGGAAGAATTGCCAGAAAGTCTGGACTAGGAGGGGACGAGTGATCCACACGTAAGAAAGGAGAAGAGGACAAAGATAATAAACATGAGATTTCTGTGACCCAGTGAACTTTTGGAAAAGGAAAATGTGCCCTGAGCTGGTAGTCCTTAAGGAAAGCATCATCATGAGAAGCAGAGTTTAAAGAAAATCTAGGGTTCCTAGCATGCACTCAATTAACAAAAATGAGTTATTTAATTGTCTGGAAAAGAGGATAAACTCAATCACATAACTCAGAGTTGAAATAGCATGCATGATTGCAAAGAAGAATCATATACATGCTCACACAGATGAAGAAAAAGAAAAGAGAGGGATCTCAGTAATTTGGTTCTTAAGAGATAATTGTCTGGTTGAAGTAATGGGATCTGTGATGGAATTGTCCATCAAGATCTATCTATCTACTTATTTATTTATTTTAAAGATTATACTTATTTATTTGACACAGAGAGAGAGAGACAGAGAGATCACAAGTAGGCAGAGAGGCGGGCAGAGAGAGAGGGGGAAGCAGGCTCCCCACTGAGCAGGGAGCCCAATGTGGGGCTCGATCGCAGCACCCTGAGATCATGACCTGAGCCGAAGGCAGAGGCTTAACTCACTGAGCCACCCAGGTGCGCCCATCAAGTTCTATTTAAAAAAGAAGCTTCCTGAAGGCAGAATTCAGAATTCCCTTCCTTAAGAGAACTTAATTACATATTCAGTTTCTCTCCCTTAAAACAAGCCACTATTGGATAATTCTACTTTTAAAAAATTTGAGGTTTATTTGGCATTTGCATTACTAGCTGTGAAAAGATACATCACCCAAATTATTCCAACTAGACTGTTACCCTTTACAACTGAAGTAAAAGACATTTTAAATACAGGTTTTAGAAACCTGTGTATTATATAAGACAAGACAGATGCACATGCAAACACACACACACACACACGTATATGCATATACGTGTGTGTGTGTACATATATATATATATATATACACATATATATAGTTTTGACAATAACCTTTCTAGAAACCTTGATGTCAATGCTTATAGTGATCTCAGTGACCCAATGGCCCTCGTCCCAGTAGCATCACCTTTTTTGTTGTTGTTATATGAAGGTGACACACGTGTCCTAACTTCTATATCAAATTCTCTTTGAATGAGGTTCCCAGGGATAGTGATCAGCTGCACTGATTCATCCTTGCTCTCTCTCACCTGATCACTGCTGTGTCTGGGATTATAAAGGAGTAGGCCTTGTGTCTCATGACTCTCCTGGGAAGGGAAAGAGATCACAGCATGCCCAATTGGATGGTCAGCAACACAAACATTCAGAAACAGAGAAATTGTGTTGAAGAATAAGATGAATGCTGGTAATTTAGGCTGGTGGTCACTCCAGAGAAATCTATCAAAAAGGAGGGTGCCTGCCAAATGGAAGGAATGTGGACTTGGGCCATTTGAGAGTGAGCAAATCTGGACCTTCAGGCCGATGACTGGCATCAAGATATAGCACCTATAGCCAGGCCCAGAGAAAGAGGCCCAGGATTGGGGGGGGGGGGAGATGGGAGAATGGGAGTGAACCTTTCTATACACAGGAGCTTACTGTGTATATTGCTTCTAGTTTCCACCATACCTTACAAGGTACTAATATTAATCACCACCATCCTTTTAAGAAAGGAGGAAACTGAAGTTCAGAACCAGAGGACTTAGGTAAGTTCTCACAGCTACTATATAATGCAACCAGAATTAGACCCCTCTTCACCTCACCTTGACAGTACATTTGCCCTCCTAGGGAACCAAAAGGAGTCTGTCTGGATAGGAAATCAAAGCTGTATCTTAGACAAGGAGGATATTCGGCAGCTTAATTCTCAACCTGATAATTAAAAATGCCAAGGACACTTTCTAGACATAGACACAAAAAAGTAATGGGAAGCCTTTGGCAGAAAAACACCTAGAATCAACCTAGCACTCGGCTTCACTCCTCTTGACTGATAATTTTCCCTTTCAAGGATTTTACCATGGAAAGGGCAGTCAGGATCCCTGTAGTGTCATTTTTTCAGTCTAGGGACGCTTATTTTTATAGTGACCCACCAAGTCTGAAGAAGGTGCTCTGAGAAGCTTTTTAAGAGAACGATTTTCTTTTCTCCCAGCAGGAAAAGATTACTTGGAGCCAAGGGTGGGACTCAACCTAGGGAATATTTTTGGCCCAAAATTATGGAACAATGAAATGACAGTATTGATTTTCTTGTGATGCTATTTACTCCTCTCCATTAAAGACTATAAAAGACTGAGGTAATGGAATAAAATATTAATTTCTCTGGGTAGCTTACAAACTGTTAAGAAACATAAAAGGTAAAACATACAAGGAGTGCCTTTAATTATAGTATTTAAACTCTCCCTGACTTTCTCAATACTATTTATGGGCAGCTTAATTGAACACTATCCTAATTCAGCATAAGGAGACCCTCGGGGACATAATTTATACCTTCAAACTATGTGTGAAAGAAAGCTTTGTTTTTGGAAGCTTTTGTTCTTATGATGTTTAGGCAACTTAGAGAACACTCATGAGTCACCCAAAATGCTCTTCTTTTGGTCACCTAGGACATGAAAGAAGATAGCACGGACCTACTTTAATGGAAGGGACTATTCACCACACACTTTCCAGGTTCCCCTGTTCTTTAATAACCTGAAGTTCTCACTCTGTAGTGTATCATGTTGATAACCTCTATTTCCACAAACACTCTGGATCTGTGGAGCTGGGCTTCAGCTATACCCACAAATCACCACTATCCTGAGAAGTCTTGATGAAATTTTCTACAATAAACAGGATTTTTGCATTTTAACATCTTCAAAGTTCTGGATGCATATTAGAATCAAGGGAATATAATAGTCAATGTCATCTAGGTGATAGAGTGTCACTGAACAAAAACCTCCTATAGACAGCTTCTGGAAATATCAAGAAGGCACCATTTATCAAAGAACTTTAGAGTCAATGAACTATGAATATATAAAGCTAATATTTATTGACCACTTTCCACAGTCTGGTATATCAGCTAGATACCGGTTACCTAATACCACATTAATGCTGTCTAACCCAAAACCATAAAACCTCAGTGTTGTACAAAGGTCAACATTTATTATTTCTCATTAATCTATGGGGTGACTGAGCAATTCTGCTGATCTACATCAAGCCCAACTGGATTCACTGTGTGTCTTCACTTGGCCACAGCTGCATGAGTGGTTCTGCTGATCTTAGCTGTGCTCCCTCATATCTGGAAGTTAGCTGGCTCTAGATGGTTTACCTGGGATATGTTTCCTTCCTCTGGTGATCTTTCATTCACAGGAAGATTAGCCTAGGTTTGTACTCATAGGTAGGGGGACTCCAAAAGAGAAGGACTCGTGCAAGCAGTTTTTCAAGCTTCTGCATGAATAATACCTTTTAGCATTTTATTGGCCGAAGCAAGTCATTTTTTTACCTAAGCCCAGAGTGAGCCTTAAAACAAACTTGAGGATTTTCAGCTCTTCCTCTGAGTTCTCTTTGGCATAGTCTAACACTTAGCTGGAGATGGACATCTGCTGCCCCCTGTAGGGTTGGAGATCACTTTTCAGTTGATTACCTCCTGCTCTGCCAATCCAACTCAGGAACCTTATCTACCTGATATATATGGCTTTATAGACCATGCATATTAGTTAGTTCTTAACATTTATCCCTTTAACATTAGAATTAAAAATTACAGTAGAGCCTTAAAATAGGCAAACACATTTTCTTAAGCCTATCCATTCTCCACAAAGCCAAAAGTGTTAGAGCTATTGCTTAAAAGTGCATCAAAAATCCCTCATATAAAATCTTTGGGGGAATTCCATTACAGCTCTTCCAACGAAATCCAAATTCACCAATTGTTGATGAACACCAAGGTCAAAATCTTGCTCTAGACTGGTGATCACAGTTGTAATTCTTTTTAAGCTAGCCTATTGAAATTTCCCATTTTGAATCAATCTGATGATAATGATTGATCATTGTTGGAAGCCAGTAATGTTAGTGCTGGGCTTACACTGATTATTGGTCTTACAGATAAAACTTTAAGTAATGGATAAAGTAGTGAGTCAAAGAAATAGGGTCTGCTCATCTGGATTAATTTTATAGTTTTAGCCTTTTGCCTCAAATATTTTTTTTTTTTAAAAAACCTTTAGATAAACGTGAGGAAGAACAGTTCTTTCATGCTACATGCTTATTCTCAAGTCATCTTTTTGAGATATGTGTATTACAATTTTATTGTGGTCTTCAACCTTCATGGGGACATCTCATGAAATTGATTTCTTTCTAACTTAAGTGATAATGGCAAGGTCCAGGAAAAAAAGCTTCAGACAAGCAGGGCACCTAAATATTTTTATTTCTTCTACTTGAACAATTAAATAAAACTGTGCTTTGTAGGCTGCCTTGGGAAATGACAGGCTTAATAGCCTGGTGAATGAACGGTGGAGTTGCCATTACACTCGAGGTAAAGTTCATTTAAACTTCAAATCAGCTACAATTCAAGGCTGACATTTCCCAAGCAGGTGGGATGGAAGAGGTTTCAGGATATAGTAGATACAACTGACTAAATCCTAAAGAGGAGGTTTTCAGATTTTTAAAAGGGATGGCAAACAAATAATAAATTGAAACTCTCCCTAAAAGTTCAAAGAGAAGCCCCCTTTAAAGTCTTACTTATGGAGTACATCAGAAATGTGAGCATGTATAAATCAAAGGTATCCCCAAATTATCTCTAATGGATCAAAATTTAGACTCCTGTTCTATAAAATAAAATAAAACATTAAATAAAATAAAATATAACATATTATAAATTATAAAATAAAACATCACTTGAAGCTTCCCTGGCTTGATTATACATATAGCCTGAGCGACAGAATAGTGTTAAGATTCCTCTATACTATTTTGAATCAGTGGTTCTTGGAAACACACAAGAACGAAAGCCCATCTGCTTATCTATCAGACTAAGTTGTTTTTAGGAATTTATTTGTGAGTAGGTTCACCCTATTAGTTTAATCTAGTTTGCTGCTATTTATGCTGGTGTATTGGACGACTGTAGCTCTTGGTGATAAATACAGATTGGTGTCCTTAATTTTCTGGGCCTCCAGCTTAGCCAAGTAATGCATCATCGTCTCTGCTTTGGTAGACAGCCAAAACTATGCTTTTGTTTGTTCCCTTTTTAAAGTTATCTAAATTAAATATGCACTGAAGAATTAATGAGAGGTCTTAAATACATTCATTTAATAGACTTTTTTTTGCAGCCATTAAATAGGGTGATATAACATTAGCATCAGGAATGAAGTACTTAGGTATAAATCCAACAAAACATTCAAAAGAGCTACATGAAGAAAATTACAAAACTGTGCTGAAAGAAATCAAAGAAAAACTAAATAACTTGAGAGATATTCCATATTCATGAGTAGGAAGTCAATAGTGTAAAGATGTTGTTTCTTTTCAACTTAATCTATAGATCCAATGTAATCCCAGTCAAAAATCCCAGCAAGTTATTTTGTGGATATCAACAAATTGATTCAAAAGTCTACATGGAGAGGCAAGAGACTCAGAATACCTGACCCAAGATTGAAAGAGAAGAATACAGTTGCAGAATTGACACTACCTGACGTTAAGACTTACTACAAAGCTACTAAAAGCAAGGCAGTGTAGTATTGACAAGAGAATAAACAAATAGGTCAATGGAAAATAGTACAGAAAATATGCCTTTCACAAACATTAACTCAAAATAGATCATACCCCCAGATTTAAAATACAAAACATAAAATATAAATATAAAATATAAATATAATAAAATATAAATATAAAATATAAAATACAAAATATAAATATAAAATCCCTAGAAGATAACAAAAGAAAATATAAATGACTGAGTTTCCCAATGACTTTTTAAATACAACAGCAAAGGAATGATTCATGAAAGGCACAATCCACTTTGAAAGACAGTATGGCAGGTTGTTTTTCACAAAACTAAACACATTCTTATTACACAATGCAGCCATAACATGCCTTGGTATCCACCCAGATGACTTGAGAAGTTAGGTCTACACAGAAACCTGTACACAAATGTTTACAGCCATATTCATAATTGTCAAAAGTTGGAAGCAACTGAGATATCCTTCAATGGGGGAAAAACTGTGGTACATTTATACTATAGAATATGATTCAGCTCCCAAAGGAAAAGAGGTACCAAAAAGCCACATCAAGGCATGGAGAATCCTTAAATGTATATTACAAAGTGAAGGGAGTCGATCTGAAAAGGCTATATACTGTATGATTCCAGCTACGAGACATTCTGGGAAGGACAAAACTCTGCAGATGATAATATGGTCAGTGGTTGCCAGGAGTTCAGGGGAAGAAGGAAGGTATTGGCAGAAGACAGAGAATCTTTAGGATAGAGAGACTACTCCTGATTCTGTCATAGGGCACATGCCACTCTACACTTATCCAAATCCTTCGAGTGTACAGATTATGAGCGATTCCTCATGTAAACTATGACTGATAATCATGTGCTAATGTCAGCAGTTCAGGAATTGTAACAAATGTACCACTACGTTGTGGGATGTCAAAAGTGAGGGAGGCCGCACGTGTGACCAGGAGAGGGTATGTGGGTACCTTCTGCTCAATTTTTCTTTGACTCTAGGACTGCTCTTAAAAATTAAAATCTATTAGTTAAAAAAAAAAAAAAGAATGAGGTAGATTTGCATCAATCAAAAGGGTAAAAGATGAAATCTGTTGTCAGGGGAGAAAAGACAAGTTGCATACTATGCATTATAGGAACTGATGTCTCTGCACGGGCATCTGTGTGTTGAAACATTATTATATAAATATACACACAATCATTGCATATGTTCCTGAAAGTATCAAGGGAAAACTCGAAGAAGAAGGACACCGGGGGGCTCAGTAGGTTGAGCGTCTACCTTCAGCTCAGGTCCTGATCCCAAGGTCCTGGGATCAAGTCCCACATCTCTCTGCCTGCCGCTCTCCCTGCTTCTGTTCTCTCTCTCTCTGATAAACACATAAATAAAAATCTTAAAAAAAAAAAGTTGGAAGAATATGTGCTAGCTAATGGTGGTTATCTATAGGTAGTAACTCAATAATAGGTGATTGTCGCGTTAGATTTTGTAATTTATGTTCCTTGATACTTGTGTCAAGTATTTGTTGTTTTTATTGTCAGAAAAAAAGTGTACTGGTGAGAAAAGTCAAGTTTACGATCAAGTAAATCAAAAGTTCTCTTCTTATGTTGGGGCAGGTGGAATGCCTCTGGAATTTTTGTCCCTCTGACTCCTGCCCTCCTGTGTGGGCCCTTTTTCTCTGCTGCATGTCAGCCCCACCTGCACTGGTTGGGCTCCTTGGCTCTGCTCTTACTAAACACGTACGGGTTCCCTTGGGTCCTGCTCCAGGGCTCTGAGCCTCTCTCTTCAGCATTTACACACCCTTTACTGAAAGGGTTTTCAAGATCTGTAACCTTCTGGGCCTAACTGATGCCCAGACTCTGAGACTGACCAGTTGCTTTTGGGAAGGGTCTCAGATTCAGCATGACCAGAACCATCTCCAACCTCTCTCCTCCTGCTTGGGAGACATGGACACATGTTCCTGAAAGCTGCCTCTTCTTTCCCGAATTCTCCAGGAAATCCCAGCAATGAGCAAATAGCCCCCAAGGTTGGTCTGCATTTCTTGTAGGGAACAACTCTTCAAGGGATGGCTGCCCCACTTGCTGTTGTTCCCGCTCTGCTGGAAGACAAGTACCTGTGTAGCTCCTTTCCACAACATCTAAGAATCCCACAGCACTGACGGAACAAAAACCACGCATGCCTGTTGCAGGTGGTCTCACAAAGAAAAGAGAAGCTGTTATCATTTTCAAGCAGCTCACACTTTGGAATGTTTTTTAAAGTGGCAAGTAGAAAAAAAAAGAGAAAAAAAAAAAGTGGCAAGTAGAGAAGACTCATCAAACCTCTCTCCCATGCCCCTTCCCATACTTCTCCCTCTCTTGCTTTTTCATAATTCTTATCTATTATTTTTGTCTGGGTTAGGACCAAAGGTAGAGGTTTAAAGACCTGGTTTCCCTGGTTGTTGAAATTATACCATGGGAAAGGGAAGAACCTAAAACATTCACTCTTCTTTATCACAGCCCACCCTTATATGAGACCCATCCCCCAGATATGGACACCCTCACTACTGGGACCAGGTCATCTAGCGAGCTGATTTTTCATCTTCCAATAGGCACATGAGATACACAATTAGGAGCTTCTCATCTGTACAAACAGAAACCTGTGTCCTCGGGAATGTCTGGACAGTGTCTTGGAAGGAGCCCAGCACATCAAGACCAATAAGGTTGTTCCTTCAGGCTGGGGACAAAGCACAGATGGAGTGAGGCTATGTTTGGCCTTAGTCATTTGTATTGGCTTTTGAGAATTCCACCGAGGCCAAACAACCACAAGTTTCTGTTTGGTTTTATTTTGATTTAACAGTCAACCATATGCTATTGCCTTAAATCAGCCAGTCCCCATAGGTGATAACACAGTTTGAAACCATTCCACAAGGGTGGTATTGGCCCATGATGGAAAGAGCAGCTGGTACTCTATTAGTGGCAATGCTTTTGGGGAGCAGGAGGATCCTTCTTTCAAAAATGATCACTTCTATATTGGAGAAAATCTCTTCCATCAACCTTGCTATAAGTTTATGAAACTACTCCTTTCCAGTCACGTGATTTTTTTAGTCTCTAAAGATGAAACACTTCATTAAGTAAAGCCTGATTCTAAGACATTAATACTTCTTGGAAGTGTAGGTGTGGGCAATTGTTTTTCAGGCTAAGCCAATAGCCTAGAAATGGGTCATGATCCATTTCTTAAGTTTACCTGACAAAATTTGCTTGGGGATTTTGTAAATGACACAGATTTCTAGTCCCTTATTTTGGTGACTGGTCTATGTCTGCAGAGACATGGGGTTTTGCCTCCTTAACAGTTACACCAGATGACTGCTCTGATTATATGGGAGTGGAGCCTTCATGCTGCTAGGGCTATGCTCTAAGAAAGGGAGCCCCAGCTCACAGTAGTGGAAAACTTATTTGAGATTCTTGGATTTTCAGCTGGGAGTTCAAGTGCATTGAAAGTTTTCCTCCTGACACTGAAGGACAACAATTTCTTGATACTTGATTTTTCTTGATTTTCTTGATCAAGCCTTCCTACAGAGGAAAGAGGCCACTCAAGCCTTTGGTGGACGCAATTTGTATAAGTAAATGAAACAAACACAAAACTCTTATTAATCAGATAAATCACCAGTATAGCATTTCACATTTGGATTTGTGAGTTGCACACATACACACACATAAACCCACTTTTTCAGCTTTCTAGCTCTAAGATCTGGTCTATATGTCCTGTTAACGCCCACTTAGGAAAAGAAGAATAGGGTGAAGGGATTACTGAGGGTAATCCTTCCACAGGAATCTAGAGGTGTTGCCTTTTCCCCAATTTCTATTTCTCAAAGAGAACAGCCCTGAGGCTCTTAGGAACTAGGAGACTGCAAATTAGGGATTACAATAAGGTGTAATTCATCAAGTAAATTATAGTATGTCCATTCAATATAATATTATGATATAACCATTATAATGATAACACTTATAAATAACTGATAATGGCACTGGAAAAGAACATAATATTCAATAAGACAGCAACATGTAGAACCACAGAATCACAATTACACATAAACATATATATGTAGAAATACGACCAAGGGTGAGATATGAAAATATAATTTTATTTTTTTTTACAAATAGATGGGTTACAAATGACTTCCATTTTATTCCTTAAATTCCTTAAATTTCTTCTCTAGGTTTCTCTATCTCTCTTTCTTTTTTAACTAAAATCTAATATATCTCTAATACCGTTCAGAATAAAAAATAATTCAAGGTGATAGAAGGGAAAAAATTCCCCAGTTAAATCAAGTAATTTAAAGCCATGTTAAGAAGCATGTGTTTCCAATTATGGCTCTAGGATCTGTGCATTCCCACTATGGGTGGGACACCTGCCATTAGTAATAATGAGTAACACTTTCCCCCAGGGGACTCCAGAGTAAGTTTTATTACCGAAGTCACAAGGATCCCTTAGAGTCAGAGCACCCTGAACCATGTCCTGTTCCGTGTGGTCACTCTAGATCAGAATTCTTGAGGCAGAGCAGGCAAAGGAGCTGAAAAGATGATCTGATAACTGGTTAAGAACTCTGTGGTGGGACTTTTTACAGTAGTCTTCAATATACAGACCACTTTGGGACAAAATATGTTATTGAGTCCAGAGATGAAATAAAAGCTAGCAGGTAAAAGTTACTGGAGGGTTCAAATTTCAGCCCAGGCCATGGAAGACCTTTCTAACAAATGGAGCTTCTGAGGAGGGCAGCTCCACAGCCAGAGATCGGTCTGAAGCTGGAGGACCATTTGTCCAGGATGCCAGTAAGGGGCATCCAGTAAGGGGGCTGTTTGAAGGAGACAAAGGCTGTGTGAGGTAGCATCTAAGCTCCCTACCCAGCTCTGGGACCCCAAGTTTTCAGATGCACAAGGTTGGGATGTTACTTCATCAAGCAAGCAGGACAGGCATAACTACTCCCATCATACAGGGGAGGAATTTGAAGCTCAGAGAGATTAGCTGAAGGCCCAAATCATACAGCTAGAGGGGCAGAACCACAAACTTCACACTCAAACACCAGGGGAGATGTACAAAGCCAGGATCCCAGTAACTCAAAGATTCAGGGAGACAGACCCTCGACAGGTAAACGACAAGGAAAAATGGCAACCTCCCCTCAGCCTTTGGCCTTTGTGACTGGATTATACTGCAGAGAGCATCTTCTTGTGTCATCCAACACGGAGTTTGCCAGTAAAAAGAGTCACAGTGGAAGCCACAGCCCAATCTAAAGTTGTGTTGTCTGAGAGGCACTCTAAACTCTCTCACGGGGCTCAGGGAGACTCCAGGTAGCAGCCCTACCTGTCTTGACTTGGTCTGAGGCTAGGGGTGGTAACTGCTCAAACAGGAAGGGGAAGAAATGCCTGATTCCCTGAGGGAGAACATGAGCCTGCCATAAGGGAAGCAGGAACCTTCTCTCTCTGTGATTCCAGGAAAAACTCTATTCACAGCTACTTGGCTCCTGAGGAAATACGTAAAGCATTCCTGCCAAAGAAAACCCAGGGGCACGGAAGAACCTAGGGGTGGTCTTTTTCATCCTAGGTTTCTGGCAGTTTGACCTCAGGCTGGAGTTGCTGTCATGGTTGTTTTTTGTTGCTGCTCTGCCACAAAGAGAAATCAGGGTTTGGGGAAGGAGGGGAGAGAAAAATTCAGGTGAAATAAAACTGGGACCACTGACACGTTTTCTTTTTCTTCAGAGAACTGCCGGGACATTAACATGACATTAACAGTGTACTCAGCATTCTTGATTTCATGATGGCTGATTTCATGCAAGCGAGGACTCAGAAGAAATAGAAATCATTCAATTGACATTTATTGAGCACGTATCTTGTGACAGGTACTCTCTAGAACACTGTCCACGTATTGGTTCACATGAGCTTCTTGAAGATTCTATGAGGTGGCTATTATCATTATGCTTATTTAGCAGATAAGGAAAGAGGCACAGAGAAGGTTCTTCCACATGTCCAAGGTTTTGGACTATATTTGTTATTTATTAAATAGCAGAGCTGAGATCGAAACTGGAACAGTCTCACTCAGAGCCCAAGTTACAATGGATTGCACTGTTGTGCTAGCAGTCCAGATGAGGGAATGAAATCATTGAGGAAAGTTACGTGACTTGTTCAAATCTACACACAAATGAAGGACAAATCAGCACTAAACACTCTAATATTCCAGGATGAGGTCAGACGATGGTCCCCTAGCTCAAGAATCTCCTGGACCAGTGTTCACAAACCAAGACCACTGGCATTTTGTTAAACTTCCTGAACAAATGTCTTAGAAAAGATCGAGGTAGATGTTAAGCCAAACACTCACTAGATATCTACAGTGAGTCAGGTCCTCTCTGCATCAGCCATTCTCCTAACTCATGGATCCCTCACAGCCAACTTTGTAAACAGCATTTTTATCTCCTTGCTTACAGAAATTAGCGCCATATTTGAGGTCACAGAACCAGTTAACCACAAAGAAGGAAGAAGCAGGTCTCCTGACTCAGCCCAGGCCCCTCCACTTCACATTTCAGTTTGCTTCCTCAAATGTAAGAGTTCTTGAAATAACACAATTTCTAAAACATTTAGATGTGAATCTTATCACTTTGACCTTAAGAGAAAGCTGATAAAATTTTTTGAAATGTCCTAGCCTTTAATAATTAATTAAATGCAGCTCATAAAGGGGATAAGCCTGACTCTACAGTAATGTGAGATGTTTTACTCTCCCTCATATAATTTTACGGATGTTTGCAATCACTTTTCATGAAGATAATTTCCTTCTCAAGGAAGCAAGTTGGTTTCTCTAAGGTTTGGTTCCCATGTTACCTTCTCATAGATTCCGAGGAACCCAAAACCCATAGACTATATGAAATTGGTGGAGGAAAGCGTTTCCAAAAGGAATACAACAGATCCATTTTTTAATCAAAATGAGCCTCTGGAGACAGATAGATAGATCTATCAAAAGATAGATGATAGATAGATAGATAGATAGATAGATAGATAGATAGACAGATAATAGAAACTGAGAAAGAGAAAGAGAGAATGAATATTTATCACACAAACAGCCAATGTGATAGGAATGAACTCAGCCAGACCTTGGCACTTAATAAATTACCAGTTTCATGGGAATGATTTCAGTAAAGCTCTGTGTAAGGGCCTATTTAGCCAAAATGGCTCCACTTCGGTTGAACAGCCATTTTGTTGTTTATGCAGTAAAACTTAAACTGACCCTGCCCCCCACCCCCCAGGGGACTTACTTAAAAGCAAGTCCAGGAAATCAGTCCCAGGTAACAAAGCCCAAATACAAGGGCAGGTCAGGCCAGGTGGAAACATCCAATCAGTGGGACACGCATACTGTCTCTCCAGCTACCAAGGAGTGTGGGTCCCGCCTTTTGGGTGCCAATTCTGACCAAGGTGATAGACTAGTTCAAATATCTACTAGGATAAATTGTAATTCAATTGGTCACTTATGTATGACCCAGCATGACTGTGCAACTTTCTCTGTGTGTTACAATCTCATTGGCCACCTGTGTGTGGCCAGGCCCAACCACATGGCCTTTGCTCTATAAAAGTTAGTCGGTAAGGCAGGGAGGGGTCACCTCTTTGTAAGAGACCACCCTGGCTGGTCAGTTGGATTCTCAATGCTTGGCGCAAAATAAAGCTTTGCTTGACTTTCGCTCTGTATCAGTCTCGCTCCTTTGATTACAGACCCAACACTCTGAAGTCAGCAGTACAAGGAATTCTATAATGCCAAGACAGTGTAAAACAGCAGTCTGTTTTCAGAAGAACTGGACTCGAACAGGAAGTCAACTACTCATGCTAGAATGGCAAGAGATTCACTGGCAGGCACTCTGGGGATACAGAGGTGCCAACTCTTGAGATGAGTTCACCATAAATTCTGAAATAGATAATAATACTTTTTGGGATTCTGTTAAAGTCCATCAGGGAAAGTCCCGGCCATTACTTAAAAATCTCTAATGCTTTCAGTTGACTATTACTATTAATAGAAACTCGCCAATTCAACCCAAAGTCACGCCTTCTACAGAGTCGGTTTTAGTGTGTTTCTTAATTAGGTTTTTCCATTAGCCACATTCATAATAACTTCCAGGGGAAATGGAGCATTAGAGGTCATTGCTGTGAGGTGCTAGCCAAATCACTGACACATTCTCTGTGCTCTTTGGACACCACTTTGCAACCTCCCAGTCTCCCACATCAAGACCTAATCCTGGTCTTCAGTTCTTTCCTGAGATGCTGAAATAAAGAATAACTCTGAGGAAGCAAGATGTGAGAGAAGCAAATCAGCAGTGAAGGGGCAGCCTTCATCTCTCATTCACTGGTTAATTCATTACGGATTGAATAAATGAACCTCTCACTTCCTAAGATTCCCAGGATACTTGTTAGTATAGAGGGCTGACTGAAAATTTATCGGGGTGTAGCAGAAGATGGTGAATGATTCCCCAAATTTAACTTTTTAACATAAAAAGCTCTCTTTTGGAATTAACCTGTGAAGAGGGTCGAAATAAAGACCTATGATAAAGCCGCGCCAAGTAGAATAATATAACGTTAACATAAGGAAAAACCAACGAATGGATCCGAGTGGAGAGTGCAGGACAGCGACAAATACACAGTCAGCAAATCTGTGGCAAATGTTACTCAGCAGAGAAATGAGGAAACAACGATGTCATCAGTGAGTAATGTCAACTGCGTAGCTGTAGAGAAAAATCACGATTGTATGTATCTTTACCTTTATATTATACCATACACAAAAATCCATTCAAGATGAATTACAGATTGAGGGCCCCTGGGTGGCTCAGTCATTAAGTGTCTGCCTTCGGCTCAGGTCATGATCCCAGGGTCCTGGGATCGAGTCCCGCATTGGGCTCCCTGTTCAGCAGGAAGTCTGCTTCTCCCTCTACTACTCTCCTTGCTTGAGTTCCCTTTCTCGCTGTCTCTCTCCATGTCAAATAAGTAAGTAAGTAAATAAATAAATAAATATCTTTAAAAATTGAAAAAAAAAATTTTTTAAAGATTTTATTTATTTAGTTGTCAGAGAGAGAGCAGGAGCAAGCACAGGCAGACAGAGTGGCAGGCAGAGGCAGAGGGAGAAGCAGGCTCCCCACTGAGCAAGGAGCCCGATGTGGGACTCGATCCCAGGACGCTGGGATCATGACCTGAGCCGAAGGCAGCCGCTTAACCAACTGAGCCACCCAGGCGTCCCTTGAAAAATTTTTTAAAAAGATGAATTACACATCAAAAAGTGGCAGATAAGTAATAAATAGCTTGTAAGAAAATATACGAAAATGTTTTGATGACTTTGGCGTAGGCTGGTTTTCTTAAACCAGTCCCTCAAAAGTTCTGAGCAGCAATAATTATACAGGAATAAGTTACAGTCAAGAGCCTCTGTTCACTTAAAGACACACCACTGGGACAGTAAAAAGACAAATCTTATATAGAAAAATATACATATATATGACAAATGACTCAGCCAGATTAGACATATAACAATAAATATAACAACAACAAAAAACCCAAAATCACTATGAAAAAGATAGGAAACAGAATAAAATTCAAAATATTTGAACAAATAATTTACAAAAAGAGAAAATGATATCCAAATGAACAACTAGCCTTAGCAGTAATCAGGGAAATACTTATTAAAATCAATATGTGACAGTATTCCATAATCAAAGGATGCATAAAATAAAAAAGATGGAAAACCTTTTTTCCATCTGTATGTGTAATCACCAAAAGTCTTACTCACTGCTGATGGGAGTATCAACCAGTGCAATTACTTTGTAAAAATATTTGGCAATATCTACTAAAGCTGAACATACCTGTCCTCAGAATTGGAGATGGGTCTCTATGTTCACCAAAAGACATAGAGGAGAATATTTATAGAAGAATGACTCACATTTATCTCAAATTATATGGTTTAGATAATTCACAAGTAAATACAATATGGAAGAATTCAAAAACATAATATTGAACAAAAACACAGGCATAAAAAAAAGGACGTAGAATTAGATTCCATTTATACAAACTTCATATGAAGTATAAAACCAAGTAAAACCAACCTATGCTATTTAAAGTCAAAACAGGGTACCCCCAGGGGAAGAACTGACTATCAGGGGGTATGAGTCAGGTCTCTGGGGAGCCGCTCATGCTCTTTTCTTGATGGCAGTGTTGGCTACAGAGGTGCGTTCATTTATGAAAATCCTACAGGCAGTGAAGTAATGTTATGGACACTTTTCAATGTTTACTTAATTTAAAAAAATCCCATGGTGGAAAGAAAAGATGGATAGAGTCATCAGAGAAAAAATAATTTTTACAAATTCTGGGAACAGTTAACTTTCTACTTTGGGAGCATCTCTGAGAAAGCTGGTAAGGTTAAAACCAGGAGGTAAGAGTACCTCCTTGAGGTACACAGCCCCTCTCACATTTATATGTGTGTACCAGGTAGACCGCAGATAACAATGATGTCATTCCCTCTTTCATCTATCATTACATTTCCCAGGTTAACAATACTGCATTAATAGAAAATGAAAACGGACTTGTCATAACGCCCCCAACAACCACTCTGGATCAGGCCCCCATGCCCAAAGAAATGACAGAGCCACTCATTCCCATCTTGTGTAAAAAGAGCAACAGAACAAATATCAAGGGGAAAGAAAGCTTGTCACAACCACGCTAGTCAAAGTCTGCTGTGAAGAGAGGAGAGAGGACATGGGTTTGAGAGCCCAGAGTCCTTGGTCTAGTCAGAGACATGATGCTCAAAGGGAAAAAGGAAATCAAAGATGGTATTTAAGGGCTGTCAGACTGAGTCCCAAATGGCATGGACACAGAGGAGACCAAAAAGGAAGCATGATGGATCGCATCCTGTTAAATGTACGAAGAACCACAAGGTAGACCTAGTTCTTATAAAAGGGAGGAAGAAATGGCTGCATAGACCCTTTCCCCTCCCAACGGTCACTGGGTTGGCAAATCCCTAATCTTGTTTAAAGGCCAGTTCAAATATTAATTCCTTATAAAGTCACTCCTTCCCCCTCCCAGAAATCTTCACAGGACTTTGCACAAATCTTGATTTTACTCAGTATGCATGTAGGACTCTAAATTGCATTTTTTATGTCTGAGTAGCTGGCTGCTCCCTCCACTACGTGTATGAAACCTCAGGGCAAAGCATCGTACCATGTAGCACAGTCATCTGAGATATTTTCATAGTCTTTTTTTTAAATAATTTTATTACAAAGGGAAAACATACACATGGCAAGATAAAAACCAGAAACAGCATGGACAAGTATAAAGAGGATGGATAAAAGTTTCCTCCCCACATTCTAGCCCAGCAGTTTACAAGCTTTTCTTGCAATGGGCTAGATAGGAAATATTTTAGGATCAGCAGGACTATGGTCGTTGTTAGAGCTACTCAACTCTGCCGGGTGCTTCACAAAAACAGCTACAGATGATATATAGAAACAGATGAATGAGGCTATGTTCCAATAAAACTTAACTCTGAAGAACAGGTAGCAAACCAAATAGTTTGCCCACCCCTATATACTGAGTGATGGTCTCATGTCCCAAATTAATGACTGTGAAATAAAAGGTTTTATAAAATGTACTGTTAGTTGAATATCCTTTGTGCAGCCCCACTAGCCAAAACGTAGCTTTTAAAGACAGCAAAAATACAGTGACTGACATGTACCAGTTTCTTGGAAGAAAAAAAGGTTCCTAAATCACTTTTTCCCCCCATAAAGAACAGGTGTACGTGGTTAGGTAGCTACTAACTACCTTTGTGGAACGTCTGCAGAGTCAAAAAAGAAAGCAAATGTATCCAAGACTTTGGTGCCCCCATATCTCCTCAAATGTACAGTTTTCACTAGAAATGAAATTACTAATTCTAGTTTTATACTCAGATGAGCCTGTAAAATTATCTAACCCATTCGACATATAAATTATGACATAAGCTCTAACACAAGGGCCTTAGGCTTTTGGGGGCTGCTTAGAAATCTATCCACAAGAGTGAATACTGTTTCAAAAGTAAAATCCATTCCAAGCCAAGAGAAAAAAAAAAATTAAAATACCATCTCTTTGTAACATCAAAAACCACAAGCACATACCTTCAAAAGGGGAATGAGGTGGCTATTGGTTTCCCTTGTGCCCCGCAATCGGGTGTAGATTTCAGGTCATTTAGTAGTGACACATGGTATCTGTGGAAGAAAAAAAGTTAGAACTTATACTAAAACATTAAAAAAAAAAACAAAAACCCAATCAGAGAAAGACAACTATCATATGATCTCCCTGATATGAGGAAGTGGATTGCAACGAGGGTGGGGGTTAAGGGGTTAGGAAAAGAATAAATGAAACAAGATGGGATCGGGAGGGAGACAAACCAAAAGAGACTCTTAATGTCATAAAACAAACTGAGAGGGGTGGGAGGGGAGGGGTGTTGGGAGAGGGTGGTGGGGTTACATTATATGCTTAAATTAAAAAAAAAAAAAAACAACCACTTATCAGTAGGAAAGGTTCTAGTGAATCTTAAGAACAAGTTTCATTGTGGAACTTTTTTTTTTTAAGATTTTATTTATTTATTTATTTATTTGACAGACAGAGATCACAAGTAAGCAGAGAGGCAGGCACAGAGAGAGGAGGAAGCAGGCTCCCCGCTGAGCAGAGAGCCCGATTCGAGGCTCGATCCCAGGACCCTGGGACCATGACCTGAGCCGAAAGCAGAGGCTTTAAACCCACTGAGCCACCCAGGTGCCCCCTTTCTGGAACTTTTAAAAACACTGATGAATTACAGGTTTTCCACTGTCACTGGCTTCCCTGAGTTTCTCACTCTGCCTATGATTCGCTCTTTGGATCTCTGGGTCTCCATGTTTCTGACACAGCCTCTTTCCTTCTCCCTCTCTCTCACTCCTTCCTGCTCTTCTCTCTCTCTCTCACTCTGGTTCTATCACAGTCTTTGGGGTCTTTTCTCTTTCTCTCTCCTACCTCAACATCTGTCTGTTCTGTTTCTCTTTCTTTCTCTATCCCTTTGTCTGAGGTTGCCTTTCAATTAAGCAATGCAATTATCAACGTTCTTTTCCATGGCCGTGCGAGACTTTTAGTGACTCACCTTCACGGGTGAGGAGTTACAGGTAGAATATGAGTGCTTGACCCACTATGTATTCATATAGCTCAGGGTGTGTGTGTGGTGTGTGTGTGCATATATGAATATGTACATGTAGGTAATTATGTAGATGAATATCCAGATCAAGCTAATGTCTGAGATTTAAATTGAGATATATGTTTTCTTTGTTGGACTTACACTACACCAGAACATCTACTGTATAGTATACAGTCTTGTTGGTAGAAATACCTTCGTATCTGTCTCTTTTTTTTTTAAGATTTTATTTATTTATTTGACTCTCCCCACTAAGCAGAGAGCCTGTGTGGGGCTCAATCCCCTGGGACCATGACCCAAGTGGAAGGCAGATGCTTAACCAACTGAGCCACCCAGGTGTCTGCAATATCTGTCTTTTTTCTAATTAGAAAAACAAACTGAGGAGGAAAGGCTTGGTTGCATTCACTATCACATGATTAGGAGAAAAATACAAAGTGATCTCCTGCTGCCTTTGTCATCAAAACCATCTACACTAGTAATTAGAAATTTGGGGTTTTTTTGGTGAAATCTAGGTGCTAGAATTAAGTATAATGAAGCTTATAAGGTTCATGATCTTTTCTGGTTTAGTTTAAAATATTTTTTAAGTAATAAAAGTAACATATATTCATAAAAGAAAAATAAAAAATTTAAATGATAGTCAAAACAGTTATGATCAATGATAATATTTTAGTCTTCTCTTTCTACATTTTTTCATACTTTCTTCTACAAAAATAGAAACATATTTGACAAAGTATATTGAGCCCCTATTATGTACCAGATGCCCTGTTAGATAATTAAGATATATCAGAGAACACAACAGAGAAAAATTTCTACCCTCATGGAACTTAAAATCTTACTTTTTAAAAAATTTATGGCTTTACCTTTTGCTTTGCTGTATACATTTTCTAAGTCATTTAATACAGATTTATAATATACTTTATAGGTATATAATATTTTATCACATTGATGCACAAGAAGATGGGTATTATTTGACCAAGAAAAGTTCAAACCACCCCCCCCAAACATACAAACCCAAAATCACACAGCAAGAATTTAGTAAGTATTTACTCTGAGTAAATAGTTATAAGTGCTGTGAGGGATATATATAGAAAAAAGAATAAAAACTATTTTTTCTAAATATGAGAGATGACCCCAGCCCTCTAAGACATGAAAATGGACAAGGGAGGGAGCATAATTACAGAAGAGAGAGACAATGGACATTATACACCTGCTACATTGGCATTAGACGTCCTTACGAGGGTGTGCTGTTATTAATTCAATGACAACAACTACTAGTACTACTACTACTAGTAATAATAATACAGGTAATGTTTATTACTAGGTACCAGGTACTAAATGCGGTACGGGCTATCAACCCATTTAAGACTGTTAACAACCCTATAAAAAGAATATTTTTACATATGAGGAAATAGAGGCATAGAGTCATAGTTATTTTCATGAAGTCACAGAGTTAGTAAATGATGAAGCAGTATTTCAAACCCAAGAAGTCTGTTTTCAGAATCTTTACTACTGATCCTTATATTAGAGTTAAAAAAGTGTAGCATGTTTTATCCTCAGAACACAATTCTTAGTTATATGGATAACCAAGAAAAATGGTACCAAAAACTCATTGTCATTGTGCAAACTATGAAGCATTTATTTCCACAGTAGAGAGAATGCTTTCCAGGGAAAAGCATTGTCTTTCCTCTTTCTGACATCTTATATGTGCATCATTATCTCTCCTCTAGTCAGCTTCAGCAGGTCTTACCCCACTGTATTCAGATTGTTTTAAGAAGTTATTGAAAGCTGTGGACTTCACCTTTTTCCAGAAAAGTAAAAAATGTTCATATACACACAATGTGTAGGCAATCCCAGGAAGAAGCTTATAGAAGAATCCTCTAGGGAAATATTTTTCAAATTTTACTGTTACTAAGAATCATCTAGGGGATTATTAAAATATAAATACCCCTGCTCACTCTCCTGCCCCCATCAACAGAATAAATACTAATTCTAGAGGCTACATTTACTTCAAACACCCCAGGTTATTTCAATGTGGGGGCCTGAGGAACATCCTTGAATGTAGTTTTGGTTGCCTGTTGAAGAATACAAGATTGCTCAGTTCAAAACCCAGGGCTGGTCAGGTGGAAATTCCGGACCTGGTTGAGAAAAGCCTTCGTGATTCTTATCAAGGGAAAGAAGTGAGGAACTAAAAAAAAACCTTTGACTTTCCAAACAGACAAGCCCTGGATCAGATGACCCATCAGTTAGGGTTCCTATATCCTCTCTCATTCTCATTAGGGAAGAAGACCAGAAATATCAAACCTCTGGCTCTTGGGCACAGTATGATTAGCTAATTACCCAATAACATGTCTTGGTAGCCTGATGTCCATGTGAGTGTCCATGTCTCTCTAGATCAGTAGCCAACAGGGAGAAATCAAATGCTAGTTTCCACACATTCATTCTTCCTGGAGAGCAAGCTGGAGGTGACATGTTAATGATGTTACAGGAGTCATTCACAGGAATGTGTGGACATCATGAAAGGAATCAAACACTCTGAGGACCAGCCAGCACCCTGAGAACAGAGTAACATGGAAAAGGGTACACTTGGATTTTTCTGTTCATGCCAAGGATTCCCTTGCCATCACTTAAAGTGGCTTAGGGATTCCTCTCTAAGAAACTTCAGAATGAACCCAATACACAATGGTAGTATGACCGCAGAAAGACCTTTGCGGTCAAAGTCACAGCGAAACTCAAATTCCTGATGTACAGCCTTTTGCTAACTAGGTAATTTGTGGCAGTTTTCTTAACCCCTCTTGAGATAGAGCAGGGACTAGACTTGGGTTCTCTCGGCTCTGACCCTGAAATCCAGCATTTCTTGGTAACTGAAACCTTATGCCTCTTGAATAGGTATCTTGCAGGTACACGGAAGAAGTGCGTTTACCAAAAGAGGGACTCAACCAGGAAGATTGGTGAAAGCCAAACCAAACCAGTCTGTGCCCCAGGTGGACCCCAAGCCCAACCTGACCTTTCACCAACTTTCTCCCTCCTTACAACACTAAAAATCACACCCAAGGGTGGAAATTTAACATGCTATGGAGACATGTAGTGCATGGTGAAACATGTTCTGCCCAGTGCACCTACGTTCCCCACCTCCTGTATGCCCTAACCCCTACATGCTTGTGTGTCACTCATTTCCTGCCTCAGCCTCCTTAGCCTCTGTTCTGAGAGCCAGCCTGATGGACCATTTCCTTTGTTCTGTCTCCCCTATGCTTAAGCATGAGCCCCAAGGGCCTTGCCCAAAACTCCTATTGTCCTCTAGTAAATCTCTGTCCAAGGACCCCAGTCAGTAATACTCTAAGCCTCAATTTCCACAATGTTAGAACGGGAATAATACCCACTACCCAGGGTTATTGGAAGGATTAAATTGCATAACATCATGATGATATTCTGCAATGTGCTTATAGAGGGTTGCTGAAAAGCTAATGGGGACTTACCACTATCGTTAAAAGTCAGCGTCTGTTATGTGATGTAGAGAGCACACCTGGGTGGAACAGAGTTGTTCAGGAAACTCCCCTCTGCCTTGTCTCCAACCCCCAGTCTCAATCAGACACAAGAAGAGCGAAAGGAGCCAATGATGACTGATTTACAACTGTCAGCAAAAAAGTAGCACTTCTATCATTAGGCAATGTCACCTGACGTGAAGTAAAGCTTATTAGCACTCTGTATGGTCACTTTATAAGACTAATGATGACCCATCAATTACCCTGAATGAAACAACTTGTTCTAAAGCCCAGCACCTATCCCCTGCATCAGTTCTCCTGAACCCCAGGAGCCCTCTGCCCCATCCCAATGGTGGTTCCTGAGGGGCAGAAAGGAAGGCTTAAGCCAAAACATAACCCTGTCCCCAGCCCATGGCAAAAGGCCTGAGCAAGCAAAGGTATCAGTGGAATTCTGTGTCCTAGGCTGTAGCCTCCCTTTCTTACAACACCTGACACGTAAATCACACTGCTAAACCAGTCATCCCTAGCTTCATCTAGCACAAAGTGTAGGTAATATTATCCGTCCTTCTTATCTCTTAAAACTACGATGATAATAAAACTGAAGAAATATGACAAAATTCTTCAAAAGTGAAGCATTTTGAACAGTAAAAAGGCACATTACTGATCTAAGGTAGTAGAAAATTATTCAGTAGATCTCAGCAGAAGCAGAGATATGACGGCTTTGATGGACATGTAAAAGTACATGCCGGGCTTCCTTCAAGAACATTCAGGTCCTTTTGTCCCCATCAGAATTTTAGAATAATCTCTGTTCTTTCAGGATGAACCTTACGTAGTAAGATTTCACCTTTGTTTCTTGCCAAGCTTTTAACCATTGCGTAGGTGAGGGTGAAGAGTGGGCCACC
>ML110188.1:86457-105996 GCA_003697995.1 Taxidea taxus jeffersonii | reverse complement strand
TCATTATTAGTTTCTAGAAATACCAAAGACAGAGAATATATATTTTAGCTAGAGAGTGAGCAAGTGTATTTTCATCATGAGTAATTAATAAGACCTACAGAGACTCAATAATCTTCTCATGTATTGAGGGCGCCTGGGTGGCTCAGTTGGTTAAGCAACCGCCTTTGACTCAGGTCACAATCCCGGAGTCCTGGGATCGAGTCCCACATCAGGCTCCCAGCTCCATGGGGAGTCTGATTCTCCCTCTGACCTCCCCTCTCATGCTGCCTCACTCTGTCTCTCTCTCTCTCAAATAAATAAAATCTTTAAAAAAATAATAATAATCTTCTCATGTATTGAGATATAGGTGGACAATATAGAAATCTAAACAAGAAAGACAATTACATTATACCATTAAATAATATCTGAGAAACCAAAAGGCAAGAGTGATTTTCTAAGCGACCATTGTGTTGGCCAAGAACGTGCAATAAGACCTCTCATGTAGTCTAAGATAATCTTGAATTCTACGTTGATGTCTTCATGGTACATTATAGATGGAAGTACTTAAGCTCAAACAGTTGTATGACTAACCTAAAAACTCTTCTATTTGGGTACAAAGATTCATGAGCATTCTGGGAGGGTAATGGATACATAGCAGATTTCCAAGAATGAAAAGAAAATTCAAAGATTTTATAAGGAAAAACTTAAAAAAAAATCTACATGGTAATCTGGACAATGGGGTCCAGTTTGTTTTTTTAGAAATAATGGTGCCATTGTCCATCAGCACAAGGGTATAGACAACTAAATCCTGTGGATTATCACTGTAAAATCTCCCCTGAAATTTCCTTGAGGGTCATTCCATTACACTTTCTGAAGACAATCCAGGATAAAGAAACCATACCCTATTCAGTAGAGGCTCTGGAACATTGGCTATTGTGGAGACAGACTCTGAGCGTTGCCATATGACCTTACTTTCTTAATTGACTTCATTTTTTGACGATCTTATTGACTTTTCCATGCAGTTTTTTGTTTCGTAGCACTTTTTAAAAAAGGATTTTATTTATTTATTTGACAGAGAGAGAGAGATCACAAGTAGGCAGAAAGGCATGCAGAGAGAGAGGGGGAAGCAGACTCCCTGCTGAGCACAGAGCCAGATGCTGAGCTGGATCCCAGAACCCTGAGATCATAACCTGAGTTGAAGGCAGAGGCTTAACCCACTGAGTCATCCAGGCACCCCCAGTAGCACTTTTTCATAAAGTGTCTTTTCACATATATTCTCAGCCACCTATTTCAGGCCTTCATTCCTCTGTCCCCACTTGTTCACCTTGAGCTTTATATAAATATCCATGTTATTCAGCTCAAATTGTTAGATATTTTTAATTGTTAGAACTGTTAACATCTCATGAAAATATCTTTTAGAAGTATTCTAGTTGGAAAACATAAGAGGGTTTTATTCAAAAATATTAAGTAGATAACGCTGATTCAGATAAAAAACACTAAAGTGGCCAACCTTGGGGAAACAGGGATAGCTAAAAATGTGTTCACTACCAGTGGTCTGTACATGTGTGGATGCAGGGAGAAAAGATGTCTACATCTGGTTTAATCCTGTGCAATGTGTACCCTCCATTGTCTTTGCTGGTCCCCCAAACAAACTCCTTCATCACCATTTCTAAACTCACCATTCTTTACAGATAAGGATATTGGGCCTCACAGAATGTGGGTCATTGACCAGTTGCACATGTGTGTCACTGCAAACTAGTGAGGTTTTTTTTTTCATCTTTGAATCGTTTTTCCATGATTTATCACTTGTGTAATGTTAAATAATCTTTTAAACTTTCTAATTTTTGCTTCTTCATTTGTGAGAAATGAATGGAAGACTATTGATAACATTATTACCCATCAAATTTAAGCTGATTACTATTAGTTGGGATTAAATAATTACAATTAGGATCATATTTTGTTCTTTCACTCTATTCTCCAGTGTTACAGTGCATTGCCAGCAAAATTGTATGTCATAGAGTTATTGCATCCTCTTGTTGGTGATCACACTTTTCCCCTTTCTCTGGGCCAGGACTAGTGAGGAGAAAGATGCTCTGGAGTGTGATTTTACGGGGGAAGGGAGGCACAATCATGCTCAGGTCTGCTCTTGGGCCTGTACTGATCTATCTCCACGTGAGCCCCTCCTTGGATGTTGCACCCCCGTGTCTCTTGATTCACGATGAGGTCCACCCAGCCTGTCCCTCATCTCTCCATCTTGATGGGATTGGACATGGTTCACGAAACTTAGCACATGTGCAGTGTCATAGGTAAAGAGTAAAGTCCTCCACTGGTGGATGGAACTGAACCCTGGCCACTCCACTGCTCCTTTGTGACCTGGTACAAGTTACTCCATTCTCTCAGTCAAGAGTGATCCTGCTGCTGTTCCAATGTTTTGGGCCATTATGTGAATTAAATCATTTCGTATATGCAAAAAACTGGAAGAAGCCTTGGCATTTATAAAATTTAACACAAGTGCTAGTTGTGATCATTATAACTAAAACTAGGGTTTATTCTTATGTATTATACTCAGAGTTCTACAAAACTTGGAAAAATACCCTGTCAATAACTTCTCTTTGTGTCACACAATTATTAGAGAAATGCAGTGAAATTTTAAAGCGATCATCAGATGTTATAAACAACCCAAACAATTAAACACTCATGTTGCAAATTCTCCTGAATTCTATGCCAATATATAGAGTTTTTGAACTATTAACTTTGCTTACAGGATGCATAACTGTTCAAGATTTAGTGCTGCAAATCCTTTAGTGCTAAGAAATGTCTCCCAGGAATGCAAGTTTTGGTACTTTAATGCATGTGGTATGATTGAACACTTCAGGTTTTTAAAGGATGATTTCCTTCACTTTGCACCTTCATCTGCTGTATGAACTTCTGAGGTGATAGACAGTTGTGAATACAGTTTATTTTTTTTTAATTTTTAAAAATATTTTATTTATTTATTTATTTGAGAGAGAGGGAGATAGCGAGAGAGAGGGTACAAGCAGGGGGAGTGGGAGAGGGAGAAGCAGTCTTCCCACCAAGCAGGGAGCCTGACATGGGGCTCCATCCCAGGACCCTGGGATTATGTCCTGAGCTGAAAGCAGAACTTAACTGACTGAATCACCCAGGTGTCCTCAATGCATTTTATTAGTACTTTCAAGAATTTAATATACTCCAAGTTGCAATAGATGAGTAACAAGAAAGGTCTAAGAATCATCCATTTATATTTCAAAGAAAAGAGTTTTATGTTTCTTTAAGTACGGGTTTTATATTTATATCATGTGCCAGAAATTTGATAATTTGCACAGAGGTTCTTCACAAATCTCTTATATTTAAAAAAATATATTCCACTTTCTCATCAACTTTGCTTCTACTCCTGTATGATTTTGGCATTGAAAAGCATTGTTAAATCTGTGGCTTGGAAGTTATTCTTTATAACTTGGTTTACAAAGAATATGAATTCTTCACCATTATTTGAATAGTACCCCAAAGTAGGGAAAACTATTTTAAGAGTTTATGATTAACAGTACCTCTATCAGTACTGAGTCATGGTTATGTTTCAATTGATCTTTTCTTTGAACATTCATATGACCATGATGAATTCCTATAACTAATATTTCATCATTAAGCTAAAGTCTGCTAAATATTTACAAATGATCTCACAGGGAAGTCTAATTTATCCTCTTCTCTGAACAGGCTTCAGTCTGTTGTATTTGAAATACAGGGTCATGGTAACATAAGTGTGCAAATATTTTAGTGATATTTGTAACATAAAAACCACATTTATTCTGTTCACAGAATATTGTCTGTGTCCCCTTCTACAAGCTTACTTACTCAGTACATAAGAATGTCCGTGACAAACAGAAGTGACCTCTGGGGAGCAAGAAAGACCTCCTTCCAGTCTCTGGGATTATTTTTAAACATGCAGGCTGACCTTGGAAGAGTTTCTTAAATGAAAATGCCAAGAGAGTTTGTTTGTTGAATTAGGATAAAATATATTTTTTTAGACTGGATCAGGGAAATGGCATATGTAACTTCTTAATGATGACTTTGTTAGTTGGTGCATTTTAAAATTTATTTGAAATTTACATACAACAAAATTTAAATTTACATAGGAAGTAAAATTTACTCCTTTCAGGTTAAGTTCTATGAGATTTGACAAATTCATAAACTTGTATATAATCATAAACATGATTAAGGCACAGTTCCAGCACTCTCCAAATTTCTCACCTGTTCTGTTTTTGCAGTTGGCAGTTCCCACCAACTTTATCATTAGGCAGCCTTCCTCTGTCCCTGTAGTTTTCTCTTTTTCACTAATGTTTATAGCCGTTTCATCAACAATAGCCAAACCATGGAGAGAGCCCAAATATCCATCAGGTACTGAATAGATAAGATAGATAAGAAGAGGTGATATATATATATGTATACATATATATATATATATATATCAGTTGATATATATATAGATAGAGAGGTGATATATATATAATATATAATATATATTAATATAATAATATAATATATTAATTAATATAATTGATTAATATAATTAATTAATATAATTATATAATATATAATATATATAAGAGGTGATATATATATATATATATATATATATATATATACACATATATTTGCCATGTAGCTGAAGTGTATTATGTTGAGTGACATACGTTAGTCAAAGAAAGACAAATACCAAATGATTTCATATGTGGAATTTAAAAAACAAAACAGATGAACATAGGGGAAGAAAGAAAGAAAGAGAGGGAAGCAAACCTCTTAGACTCAACAATACAGAACAAACTGAGGGTTGATTGAGGGAGGTGGGTTGGGGATGGGCTAAATAGATGATGGGGATTAAGGACGGCACTTGTGATGAGCATTGTATTTTTTTTAAAGATTTTATTTGTCTATTATTTGAGAGAGAGAGAGAGAGAATGAGAGAGATCAGCAGGAGAAGCAGACTTCCTGTCAAGCAGGGAGCCTGATGTGGGACTCGATCCCAGGACTCCAAGATCATGACCTGAGCAGAAGGCAGTCGCTTAACCAACGGAGCCACCCAGGTGCCCGAGCATTGTATGTTATATATAAGTGATGAATCACTAAATTCTACTCCTGAAATAAATATTACACTATATGTTAACTAACTAGAATTTAAATAAAACTTGAAATAAACAAACCCAAGAATGTCATATAAATAGAATCAGACAGTAAAGCCTTTCAGTCTTTCTTTCACTTGGCATAAAACATTTGACATTTCCCATGTTCTTCTATGCATTAATGTAGTCTCTTCATTTTTATTGCTGAGTTGTGTTCCAATGCATGAAGTTCTGGAGGTGGTTTATCCTTTCCCTAAATGAAGGACATTCATGCTGTTTCCAGTTTTGGGCTGTTTTCAGCAAAGCTACCCTAAATATTTTGTCTGTAGTTTTTTTTTGTGTGTGTGTAAACACATATCTTCATTTCTTTATGATAAATAGGAGTGGTACTTTGGGGTAAATGTATATGGTAAATAAATGTATAGTTAACTTTACAATAAACTTCCAATCATTTTACATAGTGGATGTTAATTTTGCATTCTTATCATAAATGCATGAGTGCTCTAGCTGCTCTGAATCCTTGCCATCAGTAGGCATTATCATGAATTGTTCTATTTTTGTTGTTGTTATCGTGGGTTTTTTAAAACATTCAAATAGGCATTCAGTGAAATCTCATTTTATTTGTTTTTTTTTTTTTCCTTCCCTAATCAAAACTGATGTGAGCATTTTTTCATGGCCTTATTTGCAATCTCTATATCTTCTTTGATGAGATGTCTGTTCAAGTTGTTTGCCAATTTTTAAATTAGGTGGTTTCCCTATTATTGAATATTGAGAGTTTGTGTACATTCTAAATACAAGTCCTTTGTTAAATAGGTGTTGTGCAAATCTATATCCAGACTATGCTTTGTTTTTTTATCTTTTCATGGTATCTTTTACTCAGCAAAAATATTTAATTTAATAAAATTCAGTTTCTTTTTTTCTTCCTTCATGACTTGTGCTTTTGGGCTTATATTTCTGTCTAACCTGACGTCACAGAGTTTCTCCTATGTTTATTCTAAAGTATTCACAGTTTTGGTTTTGTCCCTAAATCTATGATCCATTTTATTGATATTTACAAAGAAACCAAGTGTTTTATTTCATTAATTTTCTTTATTCTTTTTCTCTTTTCAATGTCTTTGATATTTGCTCTAGTCTTCATTATCTCCTTTGGCCTGTTTGCTTTGTATTTTTTTTTTTTTTTTTTTGTTTATCTAATTTCTCAATGTGGAAGCTTGGATTATTGAGATTTCTTTTTTTTTTTTTCTTTTCAAATGTGAAATTTATTTGATTATTTTGCTGTAACAGATAAATTTGTATTTCTCTCACTTTATTTTTTATTTTTTTTAAGATTTTATTTATTTGACAGATAGAGATCACAAGTTAGCAGAGAGGCAGGCAGAGAGAGAGAGGAGGAAACATGCTCCCTGCTGAGCAAAGAGCCTGATGTGGGGCTCAATCCCAGACCCTGGGAACATGACCTGAGCCAAAGGCAGAGGCTTTAAACCACTGAGCCACCCAGGCACCCCTGTTTCTCTCACTTTAAAAGAACCATATGGTAAAATTTATATGGAGGCTCTCTGGTATCATCAGGGAGTGGGAAGGTAGGAATAAGAAAAGGCAGATGTCTCTATCCCCTACCAATATTTTAAATTGAGAAAACCATAGAATCACATGCATTTATAAGAAATAATACAAAGAGTTCCCTTTTATAATCTTCCAAGTTTCTTAATAATAACATTTTGCAAAATTGTTTAACTTGGTGTCAAAATCAAGATACTAACATTAATACAATCACTTGTCTTATTCCAAGTTCTCCAGTTTCCATACTCAATTGTGTCTCTGTGCACACACACATGCAAGCATACACATCTGTTCCAAATTTCCCTCTTATATCATTTCCTTCATTCTGAAGAACTGCCTTAGTATATCTTCTAGGGAAGGTGCACTGGTGATAGGTACTAATACTATTCCTTCATCTAAGAACAGTGGTGATGTCTACAGCATGGAAATCATCAAATCCTACAAATCGGGGTTCCATTTACTTCTCCGTCTTCCTTTTTCTATGTATGTCTCTATGTCTATCTATCATCTATCTATCTATCTATCTATCTATCTATCTATCAATTATCTATCTAACATCTATATATCATCATCTATCTATCATCTATGTGTCATTACTTATCCTATCGGTTCTGCTCTGATGGATGCTCCTGACTTATATACCTTGAAAAGTCTCCATCTTCAAATACCATCACATTGGTGAGGGCATCAACATATACGTTCTTAGGGGGACACCATTTTTGTCATGGCACCCACAAGTCTAAAATAGTTAAAATAGCTCAATGTAAAATAAAACAAGGTCCTCAAGGATTTAGACCCATTATACAAGACTTATTTAGAGAAGGGGTGATTATCCCCACTACTTCTCCATCTTGAAGCCCAATTTGGCCTATTCTTAAAGTTGGAAATAATGGACATCATGATATTTCCACAACTTTAATCCCATGATCCCACTCATTAAGGCCCCCACATGAAATATTATTGAAATTACTGACTTCATCTATCAACAACTGTTAAATATTTTGTAGCTATAGATTTGGCCAATATGGTCTGTTTGGTGTCTATTCCAAGTCTTTCGAGGCAGTTTGCCTTCAACTCTAAAGAGATATAATTCACCTTTACTTAACCATCCATGGATTATCTCAATAGTTCTGTCATCCCATTTAATTCTTTTTCCAGAAACATTTTAACTGCATTCAGCTTTCTCTGCAAACATAGGTATGGTATTGTGTATGAGGTATCCTCCTCCAATGAGATTCATTTGACAGACTCATTTTGGACATACAAACATTTATGAGGGAGCTCGTAGAAAGGGGGTGGACTGTTGTCCCTCACACAGTAAAAGACCCCACCACTGAAGACTATTCAGTAAGCCAGAGACTATTCTATCCTTACCATTCTAAAGACAAAGTTATTGATCATCTTAACCCCCACAATATTAAAGCAAAGCCAACCTCTTACAGACTTTTGGGGATTCTGGAAGAAATACATCTTTGATTTTACTTAAACCAACTTATGCTTTGACTCTCAAAATTGCCCATTGTTAATAGGGCTTTTTAGAAAGAGTTTCTAGAATCTGCCCCAATTAAGATACATTCTTGTGAATGGCTCCCAAAGGGTCGTTCATTTTTAGCAACCTCCTCATTCATCCTAGAATCTCTGGATCACCAATAAGTGGCCATAAGTTTCCCAGGGACTTCTGGTACAAGAAACTGCCCTCCTCAGCTCCATGCTACGTACCATTACAGTGGTCATTGTGAGTGCATACGGGGCTCTCCTGAAAATAGGGGCTCTCACAGGCCCCATGACCCTCTATGAGCTGCCTCCTGTGCCTTGTGTCATGGAAACAGTATCCCACAAGATTAGGGAAGTTACTGAGGTCTTCCTGCTGCAGGAGGAAGCTAAACTTGGGTTACAGGTATATCCCACTTTCAGTAGTGTGTGGTCTCCCCTGCCCTCAGACCCTTGCCAGAGACCATGGTGCGGAGTGAGCTACTTCTCTCCTGAACCCTTTGGATAATCCTGGAGCAAGTTGGAGTCAAGTGAAGATACAGAAAAGGGGTTTTTACACTTTACAGACAACATCCCTAGTGTTGCACATGATAGAACTCTCCAGAACAGTTGCTTGTTGTCCCTTATCAGGGCATCCCAGATTACAGATGAGAGAACCCAGGACGGGCACAACTGCTCAGACTTCAAGCAGTCATCTTAGTACTCTGGCCAATAATCAGTTCCATATTTACCTCTTTATAGACTCTTGGACCATCGCCAATAGTTTGACTGGTTAGCATCATGGCAGCAAAAATAATCCCTTATATAAAGTCACAGCCTCTGGCACACAGCCAGCAAGCACATGAGGCCCTTATTCTTAAAATGCAAAGAAATTAACCTTGCCAACAACTTGAATGATCATGAACATAAAAACTTCTTGAGCAAGCATTCAGAAAATGTCCCAGCTCCAGCTAAGGCTTTGGTCACAGACTTCTGGAGAATCCCAGCTAAACCCTGTTCAGACACCTGTCCTACAGAGACTATGACATGATAAATAGGTACTGATTTAACCTTCTACATTTTTGGTAATTCCTTATGCAGCAATAGATGATTAATATAGATATCTTTTGTCAGCTTGGAAAAGGCCCCTTTTTCTAATTCATAATTAAGTTCTAATTAATAGAATTAATGAATACTAATTAATTCTAATTCCAAGTAAAATACTTTACTTGGAATGTGTATTGAATGTGTGACATTGTTGGGTTTTCTTTCAGCATTCATTGAGTTAATCTTATGGTTTCTCTCCTTTAATTTGTTCATATGTTAAATAAATCGATTTTTTAATGCTCACCAACTGAATTTTTGAAATAAATCCTTCTTGGTCATGTTACAATATCTGCTTTCAGTAACATTGGATTTGATTTACTAATATTTTGTTAAGGACTTTTTTGTATTTATTTCCATAAGTCAGACTATAATGTTCTCATTTAAAAAGAAATTCTCCTCAGGATTTGGTCTTAAGGTTCTTTTGGTTTCATACAAAAAGTATAGCAGTATGCTATATTTGTCTATTCTTGGAACAATTTTGCACAATTTGAAACTGTTTCTTGCTAAAATATTTAGAATTTACCAGATAAGCCCATTGGCCTGGTACCATTTTTGTAAGGAAATTTTGAGTGTCATTTTTTTCTGAATACAGAATGATAGTTTGACTTCTTAAACTTCATCTTTCTAACATTGTAATTCTAATGTCTTTGAAATCCTTTATTTCTGATGAGAAATCAACATTCATTTTTATGTTTGTTTCATTTGATGGTTGCTTGGGCTACTTTGCTTATTTTATAGTTATTTTTGCTCTTGTTTTGCTTCATTTTCTTTTATTTAACTATTCTATACCTAGATGTAATTCACCTTGCATTCTTTGTATGTTCATTGAGATTCTAGATCTGAGTGTTGGTTTAATTTTTCTGATTGTTATACAATTATTAATTAATTAATTACTTATTTTAAGGATCACATTTTCCTGCCTCTACATAGGTCTCACGATTTTTTAAATTTATTTTGCATGGGAAATTTTGCATAAAAAAACAGTAGAGACTTAAGTACATAACATTTGCCCTTAGAATCAAGAACAATTCCTCTGTGTAGCTGCTAGGATAAGGGGCTGAGTCGATCAAATCTATAGTTGATCTTGGTCTGGAATTTTATGCAGCTTTAATTAGACTCATTTCCCCATTGGCTCTAAATACTGCTATTATTTATACATAGTGAAAAGATGAGGATTTTTCTTTCTTTAGTGCTCAGTGGTAAAAACAGAATTTCATGTCCATTCTTTGATGCTTTTGTGTAGATTTTAGAATAGCTTTATTCATTATTTTATTTGTTTTCAGTAAGATAGCTGGTCTCAATAGTCCCAGAAGAAGAGTCTCTTTTCTTACAAGATACTTGCTTATTCATGTAAACTAGTTTTTCTCCTTGCTTTGACAGTTTCTGTAGGACTGATTTATGGTTAAATTACCACTAATTTGTGCTAATTTGATACTTGTTTTAGAACAGGAGTTCTATTTTAAATCAATTGTATTTTAGTTCGTCTGCCATAAAATTAATTCAACCTGTTGGGCTATTGATCCCAAGGGTGGGAAAGTATAGAATCGGAATTTTCTGTTTAAGGATGCTTTATTGGAACTGAAAGTCAGAATATTATGTGCAGAGAGAAGAGATGTATCTTACCCAAGGAACATAATTGTTTGTTAAAAGAAAATAACGAAATCTGAAAAACATTCTTACAGGATGAGAAATCAGACACTGTCCATCTGAATGAAATAACAATTGTGCCACATATCTCTAAGAACACTGGAATATTAGGGGTGTCTTTAGGACATAGACTTACTGCTTAGGTGATTACATGGTTGTCTCTGGCGCCATCCAGTGTGTAGAAGATGTAACAACTCTGTAGATTCTGGGACAAAGAGAAAAAACACTGTTCATTCTTTCCCAAGCAGTCCCAATATGAAAGAACACTTGCTGGGAAAGTCTGATGACTTTCAGAACTGGTTCAAAGTGGGCATTTGTGTGACAAAGAATATGTTTTTCTGATGACTTTTTATACCACATTAGTTTCAGGTTCCAAGCAGAAGATCCCAATATAGGCCCTCTAACTCATCAATTATCATTCATTCCCCTGCTTCCCAATATTCACCATTCATTAAATTAAATTAGTTCAATAAGTTGCTCATTATAGATATATTTTTAGTTAATTTAATTATTTGCTATAGATTCTGATTTCTCGGTGGATTTCTCTGCTCTTTTGTCATTTTTCCAATTTAATATTTTTAAACATACTTTTACAATTATTTTAAGGTCCTTACTTGCCAGCTCCAAAGTGTGATTCAATCTTCATTTGCTTTTAGCCTTTTTCTCCTTCTTTATTGTTCATAACTCTCTCCTGCCCTCTGTGTAGTAATATGTTTGCTTATTTCATGCCATATAATGACTAGAGAGAAAAATGGTCCAGATAATTTTACCTACCAAAAATGGTTCAATCATTTTGATTTGATTTGATAATCTCAATTCAACCAGAAACTGATCTGAGCTGAACCTACCTTACAGTTTTGGCAAGATGGAATGTACCTACAGTTCACTCCTATTTCTAAGGCATGACATACCAGGTTTTCACTTAAGAATGTTGGCTCTTTTTGTCTTTTCAGCAAGAAGAGAATGAAAGAACTTTCTGTTTCAGAGGTTTCTGGTTTATATCTTTAATCTCCCACCCTGACCAACTTTAGACTTTGGCAAATGCCATGAAAGGAAGATCACTATGTGTTTGAGGCCATACAAATTTCTAGTTTTGTACTATTCTTGTGTGTGCAATTACCAAAAGTTTGGCAAGTTTTCTGTTTGTTCGTTTGTTTTGAGTCCAGCTAAAGCCCTGTTCCAGGGACTATACCTGTATTCTCAGATTAGATTCTCAGGGAAATGTAGTTTCTGATTGTGAGATCAAATGAGAAATCCCTTTAGGATTTTATACTTTTTTTTTTTTTTTTCTCAGAACCCAAACTCATAGCAGGTCTTTGTATCCTAAGCACTAAGATATTGGGAGACATTACACTTTGTTTTTCCAAAACTTTTAGTGCTTTTTGTCTATTACATACTGAAGCTTTGAATTTAGAAAATGTCTCAAACAGAAAATCTACCATTTGTTTGAGGTTCCTCACATCTTCAGTTTTGGTATTCCAGCACTATGTAACTGCTGAAAGTTCTAGGAAAGCCGATATTCTCAGTCTCTTGCCCATCAGTCTCTTACCCTAAGTAGGTATAACCTTTCTTGAAGGTTCTCTAGTCCATAATGATGAGTTTCTAAATATCATGCAAAAGGTGATTTCCTCATACCTTACCAAAGTAAACAGTTGATAAGACTATGCCGAGTTTACAGCTTGCCTTAATAACAGAGAACACCATCTCACAGAGATTTCAATGTTTCTGCAGGGAAGGGGAAGACAGAACAGAATTTATTAAGACCTGTAAGTTTGGTTTAAAGTAGATCTTTTGAAGCTAGAATTTGATAGGATTGGCTAGAGGTCAAGATATAATATTTCAGGTTGGTGGAAACAAAGAAAGGATTTTGTGGCAAGAGATCCAAAGAATTTGAGGAGTAAACTGTTGATGTTTTCCATTGAAGAGTCTATGGGTTGTTGAGGAAATTTTTGTAAAGAGCAATCAAAACATTTGCAAAACTCTTAGATAAATTTAGCCATGCTAATAAAAACAGAAAAATAGCTAAGTCATCTTAAGGTAAATGTTAAGGTATTGTTTTAATTCTTCTTTTCCAGGTTAAGTATGAGGATAGTGTCTATTCTATATGTTACTTTTAATATACCTTTTTTCCCCCAAGAAGTTATCAATGGAAGCAAAAACAACCATGAGTGATCACATCCTACCTCAAATGGAAGGGTTTTTTTTTGTTTTTAATTTTTAATGGAAATGACAGGATTATTGAGTTATGCAAACACTGTATCTCTTTCTTCTCTCAGTAATTCCTACATGGAAGATATGTGATCAGCTGCTTACGAAATCCTGTGTAATTTTCTGATATCAGATAATATAAAATCAGACATAGCAAAGTAGTATCACCTGAAGTGCCTTTATTTGTAAACTAATATCTAAAACTAATAGCCAATATCATACTTGCTATCTACCAGCTGATCTGATGCTACAAAGTTAAACTTCAACTGTATCTATTTGCCTAACAACTACATTTTTCTAGAACCCTTGAATAGTGAGTACAATAAGCTTATCAGTATAAGACAAGTTCTCTCCGTCTCACCTTGCCTTCTAACTCTCTTGAATACTATGGCAGGGACATTTAGAATTATCATAAAGAGTGGTGCAAAATCCCAGGAATTATGCAGAGATTCCAAATATTTTGCTGCAGAGGAATGTTACTGCTACATTTTACAACAATCTTAAAGGCTTGGGCCTCTGCCTGTGGGTTCAAATAGATCACTCAATAATTGGTGTTAGGTCATCAACCTCTTCTTTAAAAATAGGAAGAGGGAAAGAGAATGGGTATTTTTTATCTTTTAATGGATGACATTCTAAATAATTGCATCTTAAAATGTAAAATTATATAGAGAATTAGTTTCACTAAAATTACTAAATTTCAAAACATTTTTTAAAAAAATTCATACCATCATTATCATGGTAAATTTTTTAAAAAACTTTTTAAAAAATATTTTTACAGCAAATTTTTTTCAAGATTTTATTTATTTATTTGACAGAGAGAGAGAGAAAGAGAGAGAGAGTACAAGCAGGGGAAGGGCAGTCAGAGTGAGAGGAAGAAGCAGGGCTTTTCTGGGGTTAAATCCCAGGACCCTGAGATCACCTGAGCTAAAGGCAGACACTTAACTGACTGAGCCACCCAGGCGTCCCTATAGTAGGTTTTTTTTTTAATTGTTAAATTCTCAGTATAGCCATGTGCTGCTAAAATGACTTTATTTTTGCTTATATTGTTAACTTTTAGTTCATAAACCCTGTCAGTAAACAAATAATTTCAATGTGGTTTGCATATAAATGGGAGGATCACCCCTCAAATAAAGAAGAAAACTAAATTCAGATCTGAGTTCACCATAATGGGGAATTTTTCAACGGTTAGAACATCCACAGTGAATTGAATCTGTGAAACTCTCATCCTTAAAAACAGTTAAACTGAAGTGGCTGGGCCATTTTTTCAGTCCTGAAATAGATTTTCACACTGGATATTAATTTTAACAGGGTTGTCTCTAGGATTCTGCAAATATGAGTCATTAATAAACCCATTTTATGCTGTGAAAAAAAAATAGAGCTTATTATATAATTAGTGGAGTTTCATTAATTGCCACTAGCCCTTAAATATCATTGTTGTAGTAAAGCTGTCAGATACTGCATATGTAAGACTAATTAGTTGATGAGAGCTTGTACTTACTAACTGGGTTGGTTCTGCCATCATTTTGATGCTTTCTGGCAAAAGATACTCATCAGTATATCCTTAGATCTTCTCAGAAAGCACCTGCTGGAATCAGGATCTACAGAAACCTCTACTGTGCTTAGCTTTTAAGGACATGAGAAAAATACCAATTTTCAGTACTGTTAATAATAAGTAACAATGTTTGAGCAATTTCCACAGAATTTAAAAAAATTAAATGATGACAGATTCTCAAATATTTGAACTATTTCCATAGAACCTCCACTATAAGGAAGGTCCTTTGGGATTCCAGGTGTCATTACAAAGAACCCCAATATTACTAAGAATGAAAATTACCTATTCAAATTAATACTACCAGGATTTCGATTATAATTACCATTTTTTAAAAATAAAAATAATTCACAATAACAATGCCTGTTAATTATTCTCTAGGTACCCCTTGGAAATGAACATGTTGACAATCCTTCATTTATTAGGTCCCCAATGACATGGGAAAGCATGTAAAAGTTACTTGGTTCTGCTGATGAAATGATTCATACAGGTAATTGGAAAACAGCTCCTTCCTTGGTAAGTGGCTTCTGTGGTTACTAGATTTGGCTTCAATTGTACAAAATCAGGCTTTTGCGGATTTGAGAGCAAGAAAACTGATTTGCGTCTAAATGGTTCTGAAATCATGTTCATCAGTTAGTATTGTACTCATAGTAATGACATAGGGTCATTCTTTCTAATGTAACTTCTGCAAGGGTCTACAATACTTTTGATTTAAATAAGCTTTTTTGTTACAGATAGAACTGAAGCATGGCGAGCTACCTGATAGTTTGGAATTTATTTTCTATAAGATTGTTTTGTTTTAGATTTGGGAAGAATTTAGTAAATTATAGTTTTTATATTTTTCTTTAAATTTTAGTTAACATACAATGCAATATTGGTTTCAGGGGTAGAATTTAGTGATTCATCACTTACATACAATACCCAGTGCTCATAACAACAACTGCCCTCCTTAATACTCATCCCTATTTAACCCATGCCTCTGCCCCCCTCCCTCCCCTTCCTGGAAATATTACCATAGCTCATTGAATACTTTGCTTGTTTTATGTATTTCTAAGAACATCTTTTAAGGTTAAGAGGAAAATTTTTGTACTTCAAACTCAAGTTCCATTGTTCTCTAATCCTGGAAAAAGTTCTGAGATCCCCAAAAAAAGCATTGACAGAATTTTTAGACTCAACACCCTGATATATAGTAGCATAAAAATAAATGGGAGCTAACTATTTTTGTTTGCACAGAACATAAAGTCAGTGAGGAGGCCATATACAGTAATATTTTAAAGCCAACATTTTAGAAGCCAACTTATTACTAATTTTTTTTCACTTTATTCAGTCTGTCAACTAATAATCATCAGGCACTCCCTAGAAGCCAAGAATTCTAATAAAATGCCAAAGATAGAGAAATCATTAATTTAATCATTTTGGTTTAGTATCTTTATTTTCAAAGATTTATTTATTCATTTTAGAGACAGAGCACAAGCAGAGGGAGAGACAGAGGGAGAGGGAGAGGGAGAGGGAGAAGCAGGCTCCCCACAGAACAGAGAATCTGATATGGGACTCTATCCCAGGACCCTGGAGATCATGACCTGAGCCGAAGGCAGCTGCTTAACCATCTGAGTCACCCAGCCGTCCCATTTGGCTTATTATCTTGATAGGATTTGTGGAGTCACCCTAAACCCTTTCCTGTCAAAAATATACTCATAGCTGGTTTTAATGGCATTTGTTTTCACTTCATTGATTTCATTTTTACTTCATATTAAAAAGAATGACCAGGATTGCTCTGCCAAGAATACAGCATACCTCCATCCATTAAGTCCTGGAAAGAAAGAGCAAACTGCTCTCCAGTTATTATTCTAAGGCAGACTCTAAAGTCAATTTATGTTTAGCAATAAATGCATTGTCTTCTCTTCATATCATCATCAGTCTATCCATTAAACCATCATTACTTCTTTAATCCCCTGAACCAGCTGTTGTGCTGTATCTGGGTACGAGAAAGTAAGCAAAATCAGATCCCTACATGCAGAAGCCAACTATCCAATGGAAGACAGAGTCATTCATCAAACAAATAAGATAAAACTAGTGACGATGGGCTCTAATAGTTACTAAATTCTGAAGTACATCCCTCAGGGTTTATATTTGAAGGGGAGTTTGGACTTGGAGTCTTTATTTGCTTGCTTGTTTGTTTGCTGTAGCAACAAAATAACCATGCAATTGTATCTGTTTTTCTCTTTCCCTCCGCGTACCATTTTAGGAGGTTGGAATTCTCATAGAGAGAAAACAACACAGAAAATGGAATTGATGGATGGAAACTACACATTGGTGACTGAGTTTATCCTCTTAGGATTCCCAACATGCCCTGAACTGCAGGTTGTCCTGTTCCTCGTGTTTCTGACCTTGTATGGTATGATCTTAACAGGGAACATTGGACTGATGATGTCAATCAGGGTCGATCCTCACCTTCAAACCCCTATGTATTTTTTCCTCAGCAACCTCTCCTTTGCGGATCTCTGTTACTCCTCAGTCATTGTTCCCAAAATGCTGTTCAATTTCCTCTCAGAAAACAAATCTATCTCCTATTATGGCTGTGCCCTACAGTTTTACTTTTTCTGTGCTTTTGCCGATACAGAATCCTTTATCTTGGCTGCCATGGCATATGATCGCTATGTCGCCATCTGTAACCCTTTACTGTATACAGTTGTGATGTCTCGGGGCATCTGCATATGGTTGATTGCCTTGTCCTACATTGGAGGCAACATGAGTTCCCTGGTTCATACATCCTTTGCCTTTATTCTGAAGTACTGTGATAAAAATGTCATTAATCATTTTTTTTGTGACCTCCCTCCCCTGCTTAAGTTATCTTGCACAGACACATCAGTTAATGAATGGCTTCTCTCCACTTATGGCAGCTCGGTGGAAGTTATCTGCTTCATCGTCATCATCCTCTCCTACTTTTTCATCCTCCGCTCGGTCTTGAGGATCCACTCTTCCACCGGGAGGAAGAAAACCTTCTCCACATGTGCTTCTCACTTGACTTCTGTGGCCATCTATCAGGGGACTCTTCTCTTCATTTACTCACGGCCTAGCTATCTGTATTCTCCCAACACTGATAAAATTATCTCTGTGTTCTACACCATTATCATCCCAGTGCTGAACCCGTTGATTTATAGTTTGAGAAATAAAGATGTAAAAGATGCTGCTAAGAGAGCTATGGGGCTACAGGTGGATTCTTCATGAACCTTAATGTTCTGAGATTCATCTAACTCCCCAGTTGCAAACTCTAATTGGAAACGTGGGCATGCCTACCAGCAGACCCACAGGAGACATTACCAAACACTTGGTTTTCATACAGCCAAATTGAAGTCATAGCCCCATGGCATAAGAAAATATTTAAAAGTTTCAAAATTGCTGCTAGAAAATAGATTACCATTCAATAATTACTCCCTTGGAGTTAATGCTAAAAGGTGTTTTATCGGGTTGTCTTAGGGATATAGTAAATTCCTCAGAAATGTGTGTGTGTGTGTGTGTGTGTGTGTGTGTTCATTTGTAGTGTATCTCAGTTACATGGAAGATTACTGGATGAGGAAGGAGGCCGGTTTCTCTTGGTTTGTGTGCCAGCTCTGTTGGTGGCTGGTGAATGGCATTTTGAAGAAGTTACTTCATTTTTCCATGCCTCAGTTAACTTATCTGTGAAATGGGGGGATATAGTACACATGCCATCGATTGTTGGGTGATTAGCTGAGCACATGCTGTGAATCGTACCTGTACCACTTTAAGCCCTTGATAGATGTTGATTATATATATTTGTATAATAGTTCATATTAATTAAAATGTATGTTCTACAATGAGATGCTGAGAATCAGGGATATCATGAAAGCAACTATACAAAATAAAATCCACTTTCTTAAGTTTAGTTCAATAATTTGATCCTAACCTTCTATACACAGTCTACACCAAAGTAATTTGGAAACTTCCTAAATAGCACCTTGAATATAGGTTAATTGCAAGGCAAACTATTTGATTTGTCCTCCCGTCTATCTTTTATATGCTAAAGTATTATTAGAGGGATGGAATATATTTTTCTGTCCTCTCAAAAACAGAATCAGCTTCCCAATATGTCACCTGTATCGTCGTGCAGAGATGAACCCAATGCGCTGGTGGGACATCTGAAGACTGAAATCAGAGGCATGTATCTGCAAAATGTATTTCAGTAACTGATATTTTATACTGAACATTACTTTTTGTTATTATATCATTTTTTTCCTCTATGATAATAAATATTTACACGCTTTGACCCGGAAATATGAAGGTTTAAAAAGTATGTTTAAGGGGGAGGAGTCAAGATGGTGGAGAAGTAGCAGGCTGAGACGACATCAGGCAGCAGGAGATCAGCTAGATAGCCTATCAAACCATTCCAAACACCTACGAATCCAACAGGAGATCGAAGAGAAGAAAAATGACAATTCTAGAAACAGAAAATCGACCACTTTCTAAAAGGTAGGACCAGAGAAGAAGTGAATCCAACGCGTCGGGAAGATAGACCCCAGGGGGAGGGGCCGGCTCCCGGCAAGCGGCGGAGCACAAAAACAGGACTTTTAAAAGTCTGCTCCAGGGAGGGACATCACACCAGAGGCTAAACTGGTGTGAAGACCTCGCGGGGACAGCGTGGACTCAGGTCCCACAGGGTCACAGAAGGATCAGGGGTGTCTGAGTGTTGCAGAGCACACAGATATTGGAGTGGGGAAGCCGGCTGCGGAGACAGAGCTGAGGTTTCCAAGAGCCGTGGTCTGTGACACGGGCTGGTGCTCTGTGCGAGGGGTCGCCACAAGATCCGGGGAGACTCCGACCCAGGAGAGCTCAGGGATCTACGGGGTTCGGAGACTCCAGGTGGGA
>ML110188.1:59802-81457 GCA_003697995.1 Taxidea taxus jeffersonii | reverse complement strand
AGGAGTCAATCCCATTTACAATTACACCCAAAACCATAAGATACCTAGGAATAAACCTAACCAAAGAGGCAAAGAATCTATACTCAGAGAACTATAAAGTACTCATGAAAGAAATTGAGGAAGACACAAAGAAATGGAAAAATGTTCCATGCTCATGGATTGGAAGAATAAATATTGTGAAAATGTCTATGCTACCTAAAGCTATCTACACATTTAATGCAATGCCTATCAAAATCCCATCCAATTTTTTCAAAGAAATGGAACAAATAATCCCAAAATTTATATGGAACCAGAAAAAATCTTGAATAGCCAAAGAATATTGAAAAAGAACGCCAAAGTTGGTGGGATCACAATTCCAGACTTCAAGCTCTACTACAAAGCTGTCATCATCAAGACAGAATGGTAATGGCACAAAAACAGACACATAGATCAATGGAACAGAAAGAGAGCCCAGAAATAGACCCTCCACTCTATGGTCAACTAATCTTTGACAAAGCAGGAAAGAATATCCAATGGAAAAAAGACAGCCTCTTCAACAAATGGTGTTGGGAAAATTGGACAGCCACATGCAGGAAAATGAAATTGGACCATTTCCTTACACCACACATGAAAATAGACTCAAAATGGATGAAGGACCTCAACGTGAGAAAGGAATCCATCCAAATCCTTGAGGAGAACACAGGCAGCAACCTCTTCGACCTCAGCCACAGCAACTTCTTCCTAGGAACAATGCCAAAGGCAAGGGAAGCAAGGGAAGAAAATGAACTATTGGGACTTCATCAAGATCAAAAGCTTTTGCACAGCAAAGGAAATAGTCAACCAAACCAAAAGACAACTGACAGAATGGGAGAAGATATTTGCAAACGACATATCAGATAAAGGGCTAGTATCCAAAATCTATAAAGAGCTTAGCAAACTCAACACCCAAAGAACAAATAATCCAATCAAGAAATGGGCAGAGGACATGAACAGACATTTCTGCAAAGAAGACATCCAGATGGCCAACAGACACATGAAAAAGTGCTCCACATCACTGAGCATCAGGAAAATACAAATCAAAACCACAATGAGATACCACCTCACACCAGTCAGAATGGCTAAAATGAACAAGTCAGGAAATGACAGATGCTGGTGAGGATGTGGAGAAAGGGGAACCCTCCTACACTGTTGGTGGGAATGCACGCTGGTGCAACCACTCTGGAAAACAGCATGGAGGTTCCTCAAAAAATTGAAAATAGAGCTACTATGACCCAGCAATTGCACTACTGGGTATTTACCCTAAAGATACAAACGTAGTGATCCAAATGGGCACGTGTACCTGAATGTTTATAGCAGCAATGTCCACAATAGCCAAGTTATGGAAAGAATCTAGATGTCCATCAACAGATGAATGGATAAAGAAGAGGTGGTATATATATACGATGGAATACTATGCAGCCATCAAAAGAAATGAAATCTTACCATTTGCGACGACATGGATGGAACTAGAGCGTATTATGCTTAGCGAAATAAGTCAACTGGAGAAAGACAACTATCACATGATCTCCCTGATATGAGGAAGTGGAGATGCAACGGGGGTGGGGGTTAAGGTGGTAGGAAAAGAAAAAATTAAACAAGATGGGATCGGGAGGGAGACAAACCAAAGAGACTCTTAATGTCATAAAACAAACTGAGGGGGGTGGGTGGGGTGAGGGGTTGGGAGAGGGTGGTGGGGTTACATTATATGTTTAAATTAAAAAAGCTCAAAAAAAAAAGAAAAAAAAAGAAATTATTCAGTTATACTTCAAAGGATTTGATCAACTAATATACATGAAGAATATTTTAAAAGATAATGGAATAAAAAATCAACTTGTAAGACTCTTGGAAATTCATTCATTCATTCATTCATTCATTCAATCAATCAATCAATCATCCATATACTTACTCAAAAATATTTTGTGCTGACAATGGACCTGTACTAGATGTAGGAAAAGAGGTTGGGGAAGAGATAATGTGCAGATTAACTAAGTAAATATACTGTTTGTTACATAGTGTTCATTAATTTGGAGGAAAATAAATGTGAGGAGGAAGATGGAAAGTCAAGGAGTATGTTGTAATTTTTAAAGGGATGCCAATGAAAGTGTGAAGGTGCCAACTGAGCCAACATCTAACCAAGGGAAGACATATTCAAGTGAAGTTGTTGGGGAGGGATAAAGATTTGTAAATCTGAATTACAGGGGAGAGGCCTGGGCTGGAGGGAGCTCTACACAAATATGTTTGGAGAAACTTACTAGAGTATACTTTGTTTTTAAGAATTTCATATTTGTTTACAGAGGATACTGGAACTCCAGACCAGCAATATAAAATTTTCAGTTTATTCCGAAGCTCTATCTCTACCAGTCCTTGTTTGCTTTAGACGTGGTTCTAGTAATTTAGCAATGGGATTTGATCACAGGTCATTCAGACATATTGGGGTAAGTGTGCCCTCAGGTATTAAGTGTACAACTGTGCTGTGGCTTGAGGTGTAGTCTACATTTTGCAGTCTCAGAAACAATGTGTTGTGCTCTGGTCTACCTCAAATGTCAGGAACCTTAAGGAGGGCATTGTATTAACCTGCTACTTTTGAATGTCCATATACAAAATAAAAGAATTAGACTAAAAAAATATAAAGTATGTTTAAATCCATGTATTCTTTGTTGCAAAAATCCCCACATCATTGTCAGTTTTAAATTCTCCTAGGAATCCTGGCTTTGGATTTCTGATCAACAATGCTTCTCCTGAGCATTTCTGCTGTTTCATTCGCTGAGAAAAGAGCACAGGCTCTCACAGTTACATACCCATCAACATACTCTAATATTAAATTTACTTTTACCTAGCCAAGATTTACTTGGCCAAGATTATAGAGAATCACACAGAGCCATACAGATGAGTATCTATCAACAGCTTTTCATGTTTGCTAAGCTGTTAACATAGGCAAGCGTCTATTAGAGTGAGTGTTTACAGTACAATATTACATAACCAGCTGCCTATGAAAATCTTGGTTTGCAACACCACTGCCTTTTCATGCTCAATAATTATATCACTAAATGTTACACCACTTATGAGAAAATATATGTTTCCAAGAGAAGGAATGACCAAAAATATAGCGTATCAGTGTTTTCTCAAGGTCTGAAGGGCTGCCATTATTTGCTGAGATTTCTAGATGGACCACACTGCTTTTCCCACTGGGAACATTCTATATATCATCCCCGGAGGGTTCCAGGAAGCTGCTAACTTCCTAAGACTTTGTGGTAGCCATCAAGGCCTGAATTTGTACTTCAGGCCCAACACAGTCAGAACTTTCTGAGGCTACCCACTTAGCTAGGATTTCCTCTGTTTTTGCTGAAGTTTGTGTGGTCCCTGTGTTCCTGAAGATGCTTACTCATCATTTACGTAATAAAAGCAGAACCAGGGGCACCTGGGTGGCTCAGTGGGTTAAGCCTCTGCCTTCAGCTCAGGTCATGATCCAGGGTCCTGGGATCCCTCTCTCTGCTCAGCAGGGAGGCTGCTTCCCCTCTCTCTCTCTCTGCCTGCCTCTATGCCTTCTTGTGATCTCTGTCTGTCGAATAAATAAGTAAAATCTTTTAAAAAATAAAATAAAAGCAGAACCACTATAAACATTATGGAAATAGGAGCTTTATTCCTGAACCTCATGCAAATTTCTCCTTTTACTAATTCAGACCTGAAACTACACTGGAAAGATCTGGGAAATGCAGCCCCCAGCCACAGCCACATTGGCAGCAGGATCCCAAGTAATCCATCCTTTTCAACATGCTCTTCAGAGACATGTCTTATAATCACAATCAACTTTCAAATAAGACAACAGCAAAAGTATGCTTATTTTTAATAGATGCATGCATCCATACATCTGAAAGAAAAAGAGGCTGCACAGAGTTTTGCATGCCATTTTACCCTTATGGGACGGTCCAGGCTTCGTCTAGCTAAGTCACATGCCTTTGAAATCCTAAAAATTACAAAAAATTTGCATTCCAGGAACACACCCCACTACCCTAACTCTATGGTAATGATCATTTGTTCCCTTTATATTCAAGAATAATCACTCCAATTGACAGAGAAACCCTTTTTTGCCTAAGTTCTTCTGACTAAGTTGCATAAGCATCTCAAAGTGACCAGATAGCAAGCAGCCTTGGCATTAGTTAAATGGAAACATTTTGTGTTCTCTGTTGTAAAAGTTACTATTTTTTTTTAAACAAAGACTAACAGCCCCTAAAATTGTAAGGACTAGAAGCAAACTTTTCGTTAGTGGGCCATTAGGAAAAATAAGAAAGCAACTACCACTTTTTTTCTCTGCTTTTTCAGAATTATCAATATCAAGGTGAAATTCTTTAAATGCATTATCCTTGCTCATATGAGACATATAATTAGAAAAATCCCCAAATCCAAGATATCACTATTCTTTGCACATCGCTTCCATTTCCAATAGCCAGAAAGACTCAACAGTGGATATTTAGAAAGCAACCACTTTTGCAAATACCTGTACTGGGAGTTTAGAGAACACAAAATCTAAACATTGGTCTTATTCCTGAAGCCTCAAATAGAGTATCTTTTTGTATTTTATATATAATTTTTACATGAACAAAAAGGAACACGATTCAATAAAGAATGTACTAAGTATAGAGAAGGTGATGGAGCCCCAAAGTCAATGAAATGGTGAAATTCCCCCGGCGGATGGGAAGAAATGCTCCCTGAGGAGAGCATCTTGGCAAACAAGGTACAGTTGACAACAGTGCTTTTAGCATCATTGCTCACGATAGTCAAAAGGCAATAACAACCCACATGTTCATGCAATTGGTGTATGAATTAACCAAATGTCAATTCCATAAAATGAAATCTTATTCAGCCATAACATGAAACAAAATTCTGACACAAGCAGCAACATGGATCAACCCTGTAAACATTGGGCTGGAGGGAAGAAGCCCCACGTGACTTAACACATGTGTATGAAAATTGTTCATTCAGGATGCTCGGAGTGGGCAGCCTGCAGACTAGAAAGTGGGTTAGTGGTTTCCGGGGGGTGGGGGGCTTGAGGGGTATGGCACCTAGTGGGTATGAATCTCACAGTTCTAGGATTAGACAGTGGTGATGGCTCAACAACCTTAAAAATATGTTTACAAAAAAAGAACAAAAAACTATACTCTGAAAGGGTGAACTTTACAGTAATCAGTGATGCTTCAATAAAAAAGGAAGTACTATCAGACTGTAGTAATGTACCTAAATGTGGTGTGAAGAAGAGTGTTTCAAATACAGAAAAAAAAAAAAAAGAACAATTGAAAGGAGCTGGAAACGATTAATGAGGGGTCGACTTGGGTTTCATTAGATTTCCTCTTTTTTTTAAGTTTTATTTATTTTTTAAAGATTTTATATATTTATTTGACAGAGAGAGATCACAAGTAGGCAGAGAGACAGACAGAGAGAGAGGAAGGGAAGCAGGCTCCCTGAAGAGCAGAGAGCCCAATGTAGGGCTCGATCCCAGGACCCTGAGATCATGACCTGAGCTGAAGGCAGTGGCTTTAACCCACTGAGCCACCCAGGTGCCCCTAGATTTCCTCTTTGACTAGAGGAGAATGATATAAATTCAGAGAAGCTGAAGCATACTATAAAATTAATTTGGGGTTTCTTCCTGGCACAAATCAACTGGATGACAGTAGTGAGCAGTAAATTTCAGCCTTCACTAAAATTGTTTCTGAATTCACAGGGGTTATACAGAACCAGAAATAATTAATGGCATGTTTGTGCAACATCAAAGCCTAAGGGCAGCAGCTTCAGAGAGTTAAGTCCCAAAAGCACCTTCTGAAATAAAATGCTATCCACCTATTGTTTGGCCATCAAAGACCTGCTCATCTCAGGTAGGCTTCACCGTTTTAATTTAAAGATTATAGAGGAAAAACTCACCTTTTAGGAAAAAAAACGTTTTTTTGAATAAAGCATATTTTGCTTGCTTACTCAATTAATTGAACTCTGAAATTTAATGGCCAAAAATATTTTCTTTTTAAAACTGTAAGCATCTATCTGAACTTAGCATTCACGATATGACTTTTTAATTATTTTATTTTAATGTTGGTTTACAGGAAAGCTTCTGTTCCTTTCATCGCTGAGTAAGTATAATTTAAGTGTTTTCTGTTTTGTTTCATTTAAAAAATGATGAAGGCACCACTTTATAGGTAACGACATGCACAAATGCAACTTCGTGTGAACCACATCCCATATTCACTTTGGTCTAAAGAACAAGTCTATTGTCTGCTTTCTATTCTCAGGTACAACAGAGACATATGCACTTGCAAACACAGGACACACACACAAGGAAGAGAAGCTTGTATCTCTCAGAACTATTTATTATTCCCCATCTTATTTCCTATTTTTATTTTTTTGAAGGAGAGAGAGAGCAGGGTTGGGGAGAGCAGAGGGAGAGGGAAAAAGAGAATCTCGAGCAGGCTCCATGCTCATCATGGAGCTCTACACAGGACTCAATCTCATGACCTTGTGATCATGACCTGAGCTGAAATCGATAGTCAAATGCTTACCCAACTGAGCCACCCAGGTGCCCTATCTAATTTCTATTTTTTTTTTAATATAAAAGTCCATTCAAAATCCAAAGAGGCAAATGTATGTATTAAATTCTGTTGTTTTCACTTTATTTTAGCCCTTGTCTTTGATTAAAAGACTCCTCCTTGGGCACCAAACCACTCCACAAATAGGTCATGAGTACTGTGGCAAAACATAACACATTTCTAGAGAAAGGTCAATAATGCTTATTTCAAGTTACAGCAAACAATAAAGACAACTCAGATGAGGATAAGTAAACATAATTATTTTCATTATTATTTGTGTGTGACATGATCATTATTTCTAAAACTAATACCAAAAATATTTAACTTAATCATATTTTGTAAAGGATACAATAAATATACTCTTTTTGTGTATGTGTTCACAGACTATTTTTAAGCCTACAAAATGTTTAGTCCTACATATTATAGCCTGGTCTCTATAACATTGGGGTTTCTTCCAAATAATTTAGAAGATGTAATGAGGTATCAATTCATTCAAATATCTTCCTTGATACAATGGAGGTGATGCTTGGAGAAATAAAAGAGCTTATAGAAAGTTGAATACCTTATAAATGACATCTAGATTTAGATCAAAGTTCCTCAACCACCTACCAGAGATATTAAAAATTTTTATTACTGTCATATTACATAGTAATGCATCTTTAAAGAATGATTACTGACCAAGTAATTTTATGAGTATAAAAAACAATTGCAGAAATAAATTGTATTCTGCTTTACAGATATTATGTCATTGGTCAGAAGAGTTGCATGTACATCTATCATTTTCTCGACCATTTTCTCAAAAGTTTAGACAAGAATATAGAAGAATGGATGAAGGAAATTGCTCATCCCTGACAGAATTCATTTTCTTGGGAATTACCGATAACCCTGGGGTGAGAGTGACCCTATTTACAACATTTCTTGTTATTTATCTCATTAATCTTTTTGCAAATGTTGGAATGATCACTTTAATTAGAATGGATTCCCAGCTTCACACACCTATGTACTTTTTCCTCAGCCATCTCTCCTTCTGTGACCTTTGTTATGCCACAGCAGTTGGGCCCAAAATGTTGGTAGACCTTTTAGCCCCCCAAAAATCAATCCCTTTCTTTGGTTGCGCTCTGCAGTTCTTGATTTTCTGTATGTTTGGTGATTCTGCATGTCTGCTGCTGGCAGTGATGGCTTTTGATCGGTACAAGGCCATTAGCAACCCCTTGCTCTACACGGTCAGCATGTCCAGCAGACTGTGCTCCCTGCTTATGGCTGTGGTTTACATGCTGGGAGCAGCAGATGCCCTGTTACACACAACTTTAACATTCCGCTTATGTTTCTGTGGATCGAATGAGATTAATCATTTCTTCTGTGATGTGCCTCCTCTCCTAGTGCTGTCTTGCTCAGATACACAGGTCAATGAGTTAGCGATATTCATCGTTTTTGGATTCATTGAACTGAGTACCATTTCAGGAGTGCTTGTCTCTTATTGTTATATAATCTTATCAGTCTTGAAGATCCACTCTGCTGAGGGGAGGTTCAAAGCTTTCTCCACCTGCACCTCCCACCTAACTGCTGTTGCGATTTTCCAGGGAACTATACTCTTCATGTATTTCCGGCCGAGTTCTTCCTACTTCCTTGATCAAGACAAAATTACTTCATTGTTCTACACCCTTGTGATTCCCATGTTAAACCCACTGGTGTATAGTCTACGGAACAAGGATGTGAAAGAGGCCCTGAAAAAGCTGAAAATTAAAAAGTGGTTTTAAATATTTATATCACAGACACACACACACACACACACACACACACATATTGTGGTGGTTGTTTTAGTAATATTATATTGCATAACACAAGAGAAAGAAATTTGTCTCAGAAACCTTAATCTAACAAAATAGGTTTGTTTTAAAGTCCTATCATAATAATTTTTCAGTTCCCTAAACATATCGTACTCTATTATGTCTCTACATTTTATATGTGGTACTCCCTTTTTAAATTTTTTTTAATTTATTTAATTTCTTTTCAGTATAACAGAATTCATTGTCTATGCACCATGCCCAGTGCTCCATGCAATATGTGCCCTCCATAAAATCCACCACCTGGCTCCCCCAGCCTCCCAACCCCTGCCCCTTCAAAACCCTCAGAATGTTTTTCAGAGTCCATAGTCTCTCATGGCTCAACTCCCCTTCCAATTTCCCTCAACTTCCTTCTCTTTTCCATCTCCCCATGTCCTCGTATTATTTGTTACGCTCCACAAATAAGTGAAACCATATGATAATTGACTCTCTCTGTTTGACTTATTTCACTCAGTATAATCTCTTCCAGTCCCTTCCATGTTGATACAGAAGTTGGGTATTCATCCTTTCTGATGGAGGCATAATACTCCATAGTGTATATGGACCACATCTTTCTTATCCATTTGTCCATTGAAGGGCATCTTGGTTCTTTCCACAGTTTGGCGACTGTGGCCATTGCTGCTATGAACATTGGGGTACAGATGGCCCTTCTTTTCACTACATCTGTATCTTTGTGTTAAAAACCCAGTAGTGTGGCATGCCCTTTTAATGGGAAAACTTTCTGACCTTTCTAATTTTACCAGATTTTTATTTGTTCATTTTTTCATTCAAATATTAATTTATTACACTTAGATGTATTGTGGGCTTACTAAGTGGACTTGAGTATGTAAGGGCTCTGTATTCCATGGTACATCTGGTAGTGTTCCTACTAATGAATCTTATAATCTATTCAAAGTAACCAACATTATTTAATGAGGCACCAAATAATTCACTAGGTTCATACTCATCATGAAGTAAATACAGGGGGCTTTTATCCTAAGAAAATGTCTAAATCTAGTGTAAAAGAGAGGCTTCATTGGTTCGAGATACGGCATCTCAGATCTCAAAATATGCAAGTTGGGAGAGGTAAGGATAGCAGGCAGACTATTAACAATTAGAGAGGTCTTCAGGTGGACAAGTCATGACTCTTTAGAAGTAAAGAAGTGTGATTGCCAAAACATGATGGACCTTGACGACGGATATTACGCTAAGTGAAGTAAGTCAGACAGAGAAAGACAAATACTGTAAGATCTCACTTATATGCAGAATCTAAACAAGTTGAATTCATGAAAGCAAAGAGTGGAATGGAGATTACCAGTGGCTTGGGGTGTGGAGGAAATGGGAAGTTGTTGGTCAAATAATACAAACATTCTGTTTTAAGAGGAATAAGTTTTGGGGAATGTAATGTACAACGTGGTGACTATAGTTAACAATACTGTATCGTGTAACTAAAATTTGCTAAGAATTTGCTCTTAAATGTTCTCAACACAATGAAAAATTGCTAAGTTGAGGTAATGAATTTTTTATTAACCTTACCAGCAATGATGATTTCACAAATTATATCTATATCAAAACACACATTGTACACCTTAAAAAGGCCCGGTGCTATATTCAATTCTATTCTAAGTAACCTGGGGGAGATTAAAAAAGAAGAAAAGAAGTCAAAATAGTTAGGTTATAAAGAGTAGTGGAAAAGGCCTTGATAAAATCCTTCATTGTGCTATAATTATCAAAAATCAACTCCTCTATCAAAGCTTCAGGGAAATTTCCTTCCTTCCCTGCCCCTTCTCTGTCCTCGTTGAGTGTCCATTTTTGTAATGCCAATAAAACATCTCCTTTAAACACTGTTTTAATATCATTCTGTTTATGAAATATTTTATTCTAATAGGAGACCAGGAACATTCTTTGTCAAGGATTGAACATTTCATCCCCATTTTCCAAAACTCCTGCATATATGCTGGGGCACCAAATGGAAAAACAAATAAATAATAAATTAAAAACACCAGATAACATTCTTGAGAATTTATTATAAGTTATTAATGCAATTATATGATTGTAAGTCATGTGGCCAGAATACACATATTATACATTCTATTGTGTTATATATATTACAACATTTAAAAAAGTGCATAAAATGGTTGTGAATACTAAAATAGTAGATCAATAAAGACCTACATATTAACTCCCATAAAAGTAAGGAGCATTCGTGCGTGTGTATGTTCTTGATATTGCTCTATTTCATCTTTCTTTAGTCTAGTTTCCAATGGTTAAAACAAAAGGTTGCTTGTTGAAATAACATGGAAATATTGTTATGTTGGAAGAACCATATCAGACCCAAGGACACTCTTAATTATCCATTACAATCATAGGAGCTAAAAGCCATTGAACTTCTTAGATTTTGTAGCTGCTATTTTTAAGTATTTTTGTGCAGAAACATTTCAGAGTGGAAGAACCAGTTTCTCTGTTTTTGTTTTTGTTTTTTGTTTTTTTGTGTTTTGTTTTTTTTAAGGGAGCACTTGTGGAAAACTATCACCTGTCACTAGGTATCATGCTTGGAAAAAAAAAAAAAAACTGTGAAGAAATTTATTTTTTAATATGAAGATTTCCATCTGTACCGTATTTTCTCAATGAACAGATATACTTTTGAAATTGTTGCTTATGAGCAGCAGCATGGAAGAAAAAATGTTTTAAATATACAAGTCTAAGAAAAATAGAGTGTAGGGGGATTGCTGTTTAAACGTGGAGGATTTTAATATGTAATCTGATTAACCAGCCTTGCTCCCTTGTGACAACCATATTTTGCAACATCTAAAGTTTGATTTGATCTACATATTGACTGTTTTATCAGATCTACTGGGTTTGAACTAAAAAACAGAAACTTTTAAACCCTAGAACTGGAATTCCAAAAATAGAATTGACTGATTCAATTAATCGTGGCCTTTCTCTCCCTGAACGTAAAGCCAGGTAGTATAAATTTCTGAAGGCCAAGTACTTGTATAGATGAGCCATTTTAGTGAACACTTATGAAAATTCAGAATTTCATAGACATTTCTAGAGTGGATATCCAACTTTCTTGGTATTCAAGGAATAAAAATGAATTCTTAAATGTAGTATATTATGACTTACCTATAGAATTACAAAATGGGTGAACAGTGGAAATGCTGAGTCCTGATGAAGATGTGGAACAATCATGGCTCTTATGCGTTGAGAATAGAGAGGAGAACTGGCATTTTACTTTGTAAAACTCTATGCTTGTCTATGCTGAACATATAAATGTCTTGTGACAAAAAATTCTATCCCAGATTTATACTGACGTGAAATGATTGAATGTCTGCCCAAAGACATGTACAAAAATATTCATCTTTGCATTATTTATCATAGTGTTAGACTGAAAACAACCAAGATACATCCGTATAGAATTAAAAGTCTGTTTCTTGGTTTGCCACTCTTTTTCTCTCTCCTTTTTTTCCTTTGTTCATTTGTTTTGTTTCTTAAATTCCACCTATAGTGAGATTATATATGCATATACACACATACATACCCTAACATGATGATATATTATACATTTATAAAATGGAATATTATTCAGCCATCAAAAAGAATGGACTCTTGCCATTTGCCACGACATGGATGGAGCTAGATTGTGTAAGATTGTGTAAGGTGAGTCAGAGAAAGTCAAATACCATATGATTTCACTTACGGGGGAATTTAAGAAACAAAACGGAGGAAAAAGGAAAAAAAAAAGAGAAGCAAACTATAAAAGAGACTGTTAACTACAGAGAACAAACTGAGGGTTGCTGGAGAGGAATTATGTGGGGGATGGGCTAAATGGATAATGGATGTTAAGGAGGACCTTTGTGATGAGCACTGGGTGTTACATGGAAGAGAAAAAATCACTTAATTCTACTCCTGAAACTAATATTACATTATATGTTAACTGACTAGAATTTAAATAAAAACATGAAACATTAAGAAATAAAGTAACTGATGAAATTAAACAAACAAACAAACAAACAAAACTTACAAATTGACCTATCACACTAGACATCACTTTGCAGTGGTTCTCGGGATGATTTCTAAAGATGTTAGTAATGTTCTTTTTTTGGCCTGGTTCTGAGTGAAAGGAATCTTTGTTTCTGAAAAATTTGCAGTGTAGTTTCTCAAATAAAAATTATATGTACTGCAAATATATTCTCTGAAACAAAATATATTTTCTATCAGATTGTAAGCAACCACAGGGTTTTTCTTAAATCTTATGTTCCTTGAACATAGTAAGTATTCACAATATATCCATAAAATTGATGCAATGCACATATGTCATAGAATATCTCAGTGCACATTCTTCATGTTATTAAACATTCTGACTTGCTTCCAGAACAATGCCTTTATCCACCAACGGGCACCTCCAGTCTCTCCTCCGGCAGCAGGGAAACTTAGTAAACTTTGGTACCAACATCATGCCAGGAACTCTTTGTCACGATACTCAATGTTTCAGGAACAGATAATTATATTCTAAAGAGTGTGATCCTCTGGGTGGATGGTTGCCTACATATAGGATTGTTTCGTATCACGAGGGTTATCCAGAAATCTGGAGTTAGAGATAATTTTTTTCTCAGTTGCTTGTCACTCAGGCATAAAATGTCTCCTAAAAACACTCTTTTTTCAATTCCATTCTTAATGAAATTCTCATTTGGAATGGAATGAAATTCCATTCTCAATCTCTGTTCTGAATGAAAACTGAGATCCATCAGGAATTAAATTAGGTTACCCAACATATAATAATAATCTAGTCACACAAGCTCAGGGGTAAATCATAGGAGGAGTATTTGAAGGGAAGTCAGTTTGCATGATCTTGAAGAGAAGCCCTGTTTGAGAGACTAAGGTTAGGTCCTGGTTGAACAAAATGGAGCCTGAGGGATTTTCAGGTTCCTGGAGACAGGGGAGTGCCTAAGGGAACAATTAATTTGAAAGGAATTGAAGGAAGAACCAAGGACAATTCCACATTCTCCAAATAGGTACCAAAGAAGTAAACAATGGTAGAAAATGTCTTGGATAACAAAAATAGATCAGTTTCTTGAGTTGAACCCATGGGCAATTAGTAGCAATTGGTTACATGGTTTTGCCTTGCATCCGTAATATCTCCCTCCGCAATATTTTTGGTATCTTAGTATCAGGACCATCACACTTCCCAAATTTAAAAGGGTGCTAATTTCGTTGGGGATTGTTCTAGCTTTATAGAAAGCAAGGAACAAAACCAGCACACTAATAAAAGAGAGAAAACAAACAAAAAGCAATCCCGACCCCCTGCTAACTCCCAGGTGAAGTTTCTGAATAAATAGGAGAGTATCCTGAGGACTCAAGAAAAGAAACTTGTGGGGTGCCTGGGTGGCTCAGTGGGTTAAGCCTCTGCCTTCAGCTCAGGTCATGATCTCAGGGCCCTGGGATGGAGCCCTGCGTCAGGCTCTCTGCTTCCCTCTCTCTCTTCCTGCCTCTCTGCCTACTTGTGATCTCTCTCTCTCGTCCAAAAAAAAAAAAAAAAAAAAAAAAAAATCTTAAAGAAAAGAAACTCGTGTATATGCCTCACACAGTTTACTTTCTTTCTTCCTCAGGTTATGTATTCACTGGTTTGACAGCAATTAAATTAACCCCATTAAGACTCAGAAAACATAGCTAGTATGCATAATTATTACACATTATCTGGACATAACTACAATAGTAGCGACCTGTGATGTTAGGTGTAATGTCTTGGTTAGCATATTGTAAAAGGTCACTCAGAATATGGCCAGTCCAGAGATTATCCTCTGGGGCTGCCATGGTGCACAGCCTCAGGGTCACGAATATTCTTATTTTCTCTTTAGTCTCTGGAATTCTGCAATGCAGCCCCCTCCACATTATGTTCTCTTTGCACCAATGCAGGTGATGTGCAAGAGTTCAGTTGTAATATAAGCACAGACCATGTCTCCATCTGGTGACCCTCCTTCCATGCTTCCCTCAGTCATCAATCATGCAGGCTGAAATGCTGCTGCATTACGGAGCACACTTAGAGGAGCTCCCAGTGGGTTAGAACCCTGAAAAGCTGTCATCACTAGTTTTGTTAGTTTTCAAAGGAGACTTTAAGGTAAACACATGCGAGCCTTCCATGAGATTAGCCCAGAAAATTATTGCCTAAGAGGGATTTATTTCATTATGCTGTCATCAGAAATCTATTGAGAGCAAGAGCTTTGCAGCCAGAAAAACCAAGCATCTGTGAGACTCCAGATGCTAATGTCCGCATCTGTACGAGGAGGTAATTAATAACCAGTTGGAACAGATGAGATAACATCGTAAATATGCGATATTTTGTAATAATGAAAGAGATAATTTATGAAAACTCCTAGCATTTGAAAGCAACTCCCCCAAATGGTCTCTTTTTTCTCTTAAGTCCATTTCCATAAAGGAACACAGCATATGAGGAATTATATATGCACACTTTCACTCATAACAAGTTATGTATGATATAAAGAATTGTATATCATAGGGAAGGGAGAATTTTCATTTTTTCCCTTCCAGGTTCTCTGGCCAGTCTAATAATTAAATAAGCATAAAAGAGATTAACAGGAGAAAAACAAATTTAATTTTGTATGCTCAGGTACTTACAGAAATAGGAGATTCAGTGACCACAGCAGACAGCTTTTATATATTCTATACAAAGAAACAATATAAAGATGTTTGGGCTTGGGTAGTAAACTAGTAAAGAAGTAACAAGTGTTGTTTATATGTACTTTTTGAACCTGAATTTCTCTGGCTATAAAGATGTCTCTCTCCTTTCTGGTACAGAGGAAGACATTTACCACATGGGAAATTTAGTTCCTGCTTTCAGGAGGAAAAAAGAGGATCAGTGTGTCCTTCGTGCATCTAAAAAAACCATCATTAGTTTGGTTGTAAATATTAATATATGTTTTTTGTGGTTTTATTATTTAATTTTTCTTTGGTTATTTTCCTTTTTCATAAAAATAAAAATGTTCAGTTCACATAAAGGAACAAAAGTCCCATATATTGTGGAGAAAATCTTAATTAGCTACATATTTTTATGACATGGTGAGTTAGGATAGACTTTAGAGATGTAAGTCCTAAGTGTTGTTGAATAAAAATGGTATACTCTCTTCTTATTCAGTTTCAAAAAGAAATTGCACATTATCAGTCATTTTTATTCAGGTTGACTTTTCTCCAGTTTAAGACAGACCCATATTATTTTTATAATAAAGACATGAACTCAAAATAAAGGTTTTATGGTATTACCATATTTAATGCATGTTTATGAATTTTAAAAGCAATCACTGTCTGTTAAATATGGCCAAAAGATATTTTATTTGAATTGAGATGTATATATAGATATCTATATATAGAATAAGATAGATGTAGATAGATTGATGTACATTGATATACATAGAGGTAGATATAGATATATCTGCCTGTATGTGTGTGTGTGAGAGAGAGAGAGAAAAATGATGGTAAACACTATCCCTGCCATTACTATTATTTTTAAATTTAAATTTTAATTAATTAATTAATTTTATTAACATATAGTGTCATTATTTGTTTCAGGGGTGCAGGTCTGTGAATCATCAGTCTTAGACAATTCACAGCACTCACCATAGCACATACCCTCCCCAATGCCCACAACCCAGCCACAGTATTAAGAAGAATAGAAAGAGGGGCACCTGGGTGGCTCAGTGGGTTAAAGCCTCTGCCTTCAGCTCGGGTCATGATCCCAACGTCCTGGGATAGAGCCCCCAATCTGGCTCTCTGCTCCGCGGGGAGCCTGCTTCCTCCTCTCTGCCTGCCTCTCTGCCTACTTGTGATCTCTGTCTGTCAAATAAATAAATAAAGTCTTTAAAAAAAAAGAATAGAAAGAATATTCTAACAGTTACATCTGTAAGTCACGTAACAAGTGCATTCTTGCTATTTATTGATTTCATCTGTCCGTGTACTAGTTTCTGATAATCAAAGTACTGCATCAATCTGTTGAAACAACATATTATACGGCATATATTTGAAGGACCATGTAAAGCTCAAAAACATTCTTAACTGGGACGCTTGGGTGGCTCAGTGGGTTAAGTCTCTGCCTTCCGCTCAGATCATGATCCCAGAGTGCTGGGATGGAGCCCAGCAACGGGCTCTCTGCTCAGCAGGGAGCCGGCTTCCTCCTCTCTCTCTGCCTATTGTGATCTCTGTCTGCCAAATAAGTAAATAAAATATTTTTTTTAAAAAGACATTCTTAATTAGCCATTACCATTGCAAAAGTTACAAGTCAATGAATGTCTTCGGTTTTCTAGTTGCTGTTGCAAAATACATTTGTGTGAAAACATTTCAGAATGGAAGCAAAGCCCAAGAAGATTGTTTGGCTTTCAAATGAGTATGTGTAGGATGCTCTGAATTTTCACAAAGTATCATGATGGCAAAACAACAACAGCAACAACAAAAAACTATGGACAATTTTATTATTTTTTTTTAATAAAATCCTGTAATGTTTCCACCTCTATGAAATTTTCCAACTAACACATCCTCTTTCGGAGCTATCACTTATCAGTAGCAGCATGGTAGAAAATGTTTGAAGTTTATTGTCCAAGAAATAGGGGTTGTCAGTGGACTACTACTAATTAAGAGTGTGTAAACCTATAATATGATTAATTCATCTCTCTGCCTTATGAAAACTATATATCACAGCATCTAAAAATAGATTGATCTATGTATTGGCTGTTTTATCAGATCTAGTGGTTTTAAACTAGAGAATAGGACATTTGAAGCCCTATAAATGGAATTACAAAAGTAGAATTGACTGATTCAATTAGTTGTGGGCCTCCTCTCTGTGAATTTGTGAAGTTGAGTAACATATTACAGAAAATATTTTTTAGGGAATCATGACTCAAATAGAAGCTGGGGCAGATGGCCTATAATGACTATCTCGGTATTTTACATAAATAGAGGACACCGTATCAAAAAGCTTTATGCATTCTCACTTGTGAACTTCAATCCTCATCATTCCTTTGCCTTCTTAGTCACTCTACATCACATCCTTCTCACCTATCCCCAGGGACGGATGGCAAATAGCTATTTCCAAAGGCAATATTATCAGGGCCAAGGGGAAGTCTTTAAATAGGGTACCATAGGAGGCTCCAACACCTCTCTTCCCACAGACACACCAAATAAATAGCAACACATGGTACAGTTCCCTCTGAAAGAGATCAAGAAACTGAGTGACTCCCACACATCAGACAAGTTAGCAAAAGCAGGTACAAATGTAGGTCTTTCGTAAAAAGGATGTGGTACGACACAGACTTTCAAAAAGTGGGAGAAACCTGTACAATGTTACATGTCAATTGTATCTCAGTAAAACTAGGAAATAATACACTAATGGGAATACATAAATGAAAATACACACACACACACACACACCACACATAATTTTTTAAATGAGATTATCTTATAGACTTTTGAATTTTATTTTCTTAGTGGATAATCTACCCCCTCATTACTAGTTCTCACACATTCCTCTCCAGTATGCTACATCTTTTTTTCCTAATGTTCACCTCAAAAATCCCACAACCTATGATAACAGCTTGTTCTTGTTCTTTTATTTTTCATCATGCTCATTCATTAGTAAATGTATAATCATCACTTGCTTTTCAGAAAATAGTGTATATATAATTCATTACACATTAAATTTCCCAATTAACTGTAGTCTTTTGCAAATCCTTCTGCACCAGCATAAAGGACTCTAATATATTCCTTTTTAATGATTATATAATGTTCCACATCATGGAACTATGTTAATCCATTTATTCATTCCCCTATTCAGGAGCATCTCTTTGTTTATAATTTGATTCCTATTAACTTTGTTAAAAAATACAATTGTAAAAAACTATATGCCTCTTGAAAGCTATTCCCAGAAAGATAATTATTTTTTCTGTACTGTATTTATCAAAGCAGTCAAAGGGCAGCCCAATTTAATGGGATAGGGGAAAGACATCGTGGGAGAAATGTCAGAGAATTTGAAGCCATCTTTAATTAGACACAACTACCATCAGTCAGTAGGAGAACCTTGAAAATTCTCATTTTCCCATTCTTTTGTTATTAGCTTTTCATATATTCAAATTAAATACATAGGTATGTGCGAATGAATATTTCTTATTCCTTGCAAGCACACACAGAACAAAATGCACTGACTGAAGAGATACTTGAATTTCACATTACAGAAAGGAAGGGTAGATGAAAGTTTATACCAGTCAGGTCAGTGGGAAGGATGGGTTAGCTCTGGTTATGGCTGATGGTCATCAATGGTTCCAGGGACCAATAGGACAGGAAAAGGTTCAGAGATCATTGAACATTACTTCACAACTGTGGGAAGGGATTTGGAGAGGACACAAAATTATACTCCAATACTTCTCAGCTTTGTAAAAATTGAAATAAAAGCAAACAAAATTTTAAAGAAATAAATAGAACCTTGTTTTTTCTTAAACCCTCTTCCATGCACACATGTATGATCTATGTTATTTGAAACAGTGTGCAAAACCTCTTTATTTAAAATATTTATGATCTATGTTAGTTGAAACAGTGTGCAAAACCTCTTTATTTAAAATATTTGGGGACGCCTCCGTGGCTCAGTTGGTTAAGCAGCTGCCTTCAGCTCGGGTCATGATCCCAGCGTCCTGGGATCGAGTCCCACATCGGGCTCCTTGCTCAGCAGGGAGCCTGCTCCTCCCTCTGCCTCTGCCTGTCTCTCTGTCTGCCTGTGCTCACTCTCCCCCTCTCTCTAACTAATAAATAAAATATTTGTCCACCACCCATGAGCTTATCCACCTAGGAGACTTCAGAACAAAGATTCAATTAGACTTTAATTGTTCCAGTGCTGGTGCTAGGGCTGCAGGATATACAGAAATTAGCTCAGTGCAGGTATTATTACTAAAGACCTTACAATATAGACACATATCTAAATAAAGATAATGCAAGAGAAAGTGCCATGTACAGTGGATAGGATAGTCATAAATCCTTGAAATCCGGTTAGATGATGTGGTTGAAGGAATGGAATCACACATACTTAATGAAAAAAAAAAGTGTATTAACATAACCACTGAAGAATCCTTATGTTTCTAAGTGCAAAGGTGAAAGACTTTGTTTCAGAAGGAAAGGAAACAGGATACAAATAAGGGTAAGCAGTAATTAACAGAAAATAATCATTTGATTTAATAGACGTATTAATAAATTTAACAGAATAGATAATAGTTAACAGATAAAATAGTTGAGTAGAAAGTCTATGTGAGTTTCATTGGACATCTGATCTGACTGGAGGAAGATGGTATGGACTCAGTGTAGCAATGAATCATACTATAGAAATCATTACATCTTCCTCAAGATGATCCATTTGATGCAAGAGCAAAGAATTGAAATTCAGCCTTTGCTGAAATTGTTGCAACGTTCATGAGGGAAAACACAGAACTAGACATCTAATTAATCAGATTTGTATAGTACAGAGTGTGAGGGCAAAGGCGTGAGAGACTTCAGTCCCAAAGGACACTGAGTGAACATAAAATGCAACCTGTCTGTATTGTTCAGCTCCTAGGGGCAAGCACAGAAGGATTTGTCTATCGCAGGTAGGTTTCTGAATCAGTAAATTTAAAGAGTCAAGACAAAAACGCTTATATTTGGAAAAAAGGAATCAAATATTTTTTAAAAAAATGATTTTTAAAATTTATTTCCTTTGGTTAGTAGTCTGTAATCCAATGGTAAAAAAGGAGGTATTTCTCATTTAAGTATGGTGAATCAGATTCATTTTGATTAGAAAATAAATAATTTTACTTATTTATATCCTAATCATATTTTTAAAAGGAAAACACTGGGTTTTTTAATGGCTGCAAAAGGGTATATGAAACGTTAAGATTTTTTTTCTATTTTTGTTTACCTGTAATAGTGGAGGTGTCAAAACACAAGTGCTAATTTGTATAAATTCAACCCCCTAGGAGCCACATATTGTATTTATTCAAATCTGAAACAAAATCAGATCACCCATGTTCCAGTTTTCAACAACAGAAAGACAGGTGCACGCAAACACACCCCCCACACACACACCTATAAAAGATAGGTTTATTACTCTTGTTCCCACCTCTAATTTTAATAAACAAGTCAGGTTTAAAATCCAAAGAAATGGAAGTGTGTGTGTTAAATACTGTAATTCTCACTAGTTTTTAGTATTCTTTTTAAATTTTTTTAATTTTTTTACTGACCAAGAGAAACATCCTTTGGCATCAATTCAATTAGACATTAATTGTACCGGTGCTGGTGCTAGGGCTGCAGGATGTACAGAAATTAGCTCAGTGCAGCTATTATTACTAAAGAACTTACAATGTAGGCACATATCTAAATAAAAGAAAAATAATGCAAGAGAAAATGCCATGCATGGTGGACATGATAGTCATACATAATATGTCATAGTCATAAATAATATAACAATTCAGGTCACCCCTGAATATAAGTAATAAAAACGTGGCAGAGTAGTAATATATTACTAGAGTAAAGTTTATTAAATATATCTAATGTCTCAAAAAATATTAAAAGCAGTGTGGATGGGAACTGCCTCAAATATATATCACTCATTATTCTTAGATCACAGAGATGTTTATACATCTCTGTGTTTAATACAGAGGCTTAAACAGATCATGATTCTTGAAGAACTCAGTAAATGTAATCACTTTATGGTCAATTAGATATTTATTTTTAAAATATAAGAATGCATATTCCAAACTTATTTTTAATTGAGGTATTCCTTTCATGTAATATTTGACTTGTAATGAGCTTTCATTCATGATTGCCCACTGGGATAAAGCAATGGAGGTGCACCCAGATCATATACCTTATGGGCGATCTCCAAATTTGGAATCGAACTTTCTCTAAGTCCTATCCCAGTCACTTTTGTCAGCAACCTAACAGTGAAACTTGTCTGGACTGTCTGAAGAATGAGACCATAAAGAATATGATATTCTGAAATAAATCCTTTTTGCTTTACAGATGATACTTCTTCTGAGTGTCAAGAAGACTTAGAACTTTGGTCTACCATTTCTTGATCATTTCTGTAGCATTTTGGAAGAATTAAGAGGAATGGATGGAAAAAATTGCTCTTCTGTGAATGAATTCCTTCTCTTGGGAATTAGCAATGACCCTGGAGTTAAAATGACTCTGTTTATCACATTTCTTATTGTCTATCTTATCATT
>ML110188.1:40485-59402 GCA_003697995.1 Taxidea taxus jeffersonii | reverse complement strand
TTAAAATGACTCTGTTTATCACATTTCTTATTGTCTATCTTATCATTCTTGTTGCAAACCTGGGGATGATCATTTTAATCAGAATGGATTCCCACCTTCACACACCCATGTATTTCTTCCTCAGCCACCTCTCCTTCAGTGACCTCTGTTACTCTACAGCAGTTGGACCCAGGATGCTGGTCGGCTTCATTGCCAAGAACAAGTCAATTCCCTTCTATGGCTGTGCTCTGCAATGGTTGGTGTTCTGTACCTTTGTAGATTCTGAGTGTCTGCTGCTGGCAGTGATGGCCTTTGACCGTTACAACGCCATTAGCAACCCCTTGCTCTACACGGTCAGCATGTCTAGCAGACTGTGCTCCTTGCTCATGGCTGGGGTTTACATGGTGGGAATTGTGGATGCTTCAGTAAATACCATACTCACATTCCGGTTATGTTTCTGTGGGTCTAATGTGATTAATCATTTCTTCTGTGATGTCCTACCTCTCCTCGTGTTGTCTTGCTCAGACATACAGGTTAATGAGTTAGTGATATTCACCGTTTTTGGCTTCATTGAACTGATTACTCTTTCAGGGCTGTTTGTGTCTTATTGCTATATCATCCTAGCAGTGATAAAGATCAACTCTGCTGAGGGAAGGTTCAAAGCTTTCTCCACCTGCACCTCCCACCTAACTGCTGTTGCGATTTTCCAGGGAACTCTGCTCTTTATGTATTTCCGGCCGAGTTCTTCCTACTCTCTTGATCAAGACAAAATTATTTCATTGTTTTACTCCCTCGTGATTCCCACACTAAACCCTCTGATTTATAGCCTACGGAACAAGGATGTGAAAGATGCCCTGAAAAACCTTAAAAGTAAAAAGTGGTTTCATTGAAAACATACATATATGTACTTTTTCTCCCAATCTTACACTATAATTCATGGAAGTCAAAATCGTTTTGACTACTGTGGTGTGATTCAATGAGTATTTATACATTTACCAGTCATGCCATAATGTATCATTTCCTAAGTACTCCATGGTTCATTTTATGTCTTGAATTTTTATTTGGTACTCCTTATTTGTGGGAAATTTCTAGACTTCTACTTTGCAAAATTTCTTTTCCTCAATCTTTCATTTGTGCATGAACTGGATTTTCTAAATGTTCTTGAGTCTTTTCTAAATATCTTTATGTGTTCTGAATTTCATGATGAATCTGGCAGTTTATTTAGTAATAAATATTATTGCCTAATGTAAATTATAATTTAATTAAGTAACATTGAATTATTTATAAACAACTAAAATTACCCATCATGTAAAAAAAAAAAAAAACTAGACAGTATAAACCCAAAGTACGTTGTTCAAATCCAGTGAAAGAAATTGTTGTTCAAGTTGACAAATTTACTTGTTTATGACAAAACAAAATTGTTTTTAAGAGCAAAGCTGGGGACATCTAGGTGGCTCATTCTGTTGGGCATCTGACTCCTGGTTTTAGCTCAGATTATGATCTCAGGATGGTGAGGCTGAACTCCACATTGGGCTCTGTGGTCAGCACAGAGTCTGCTTGATTTTCTCTCCTTCTACTTTTGCCCCTCCTCCTACTTGAGCTCTCTCTCGCTCACATTAAAAAAAAATCATAAAAAAGTAAAGAGTAATGCTGTTTTCATGCAAGAATGAACTATGTCTTCTAGGATTTCGTTACCTCATCTGTTTTCACTTATAATAACTCAGTAGCTCAACTGCTCGGGGGCTTGTTACTAAAAGCACATGAAGAATCAACTTTGGCAAAGGGGCACTTAGACTATAAGTACTAAGACTTATGAGGACTCCCTGAGAGTGTACTGTCTGGGCGAGGCTACAATATGCACCTCTATGTTTACTACAGTGCTATTTACAATAAATAAGATATGAAAACAAGCCAGTGTCCATTAATAGACAAATGGATAAAGAAGGTATGGGATGGATATAGATATATGAAGTGGAATATTATTCAATCATAACAAAGAATGACATCTTGCCATTTACAGACATGCACAGACCTAGAGGATTTTATGCTGAATGAAATAAATCAGACAAAGACAAAGACAGTGTGAATTCACTTACATGTGGAATCTAAAAAAAGACCAAGTGAATAAACAAGCAAACAAAAAGCATAAATACACAAACAAACTACTGTTTCCCAAAGGGGTTGTGGGTTGAGGAGGTGGACAACATTGGTGAAGGGGATTAAGAGGCACAAACTTTCAGTTATAGAGTCACAGAGTCACAGAGATTGAAAAGTATAGTATAGACTATGATCACAGAGATTGAAAGGTATAGTACAGATAATGTAGTCACTGATATTACAATAAAGGGGCACTTGGGTGGCTCAGTGGGTTAAGCCTCTGCCTTCAGCTCAGGTCACGATCCCAGGGTTCTGGGATCGAGCCCTGCATCAGGCTCTCTGCTCAGCGGGGAGCCTGCTTCCCCCTCTCTCTGCCTGCCTCTCTGCCTACTTGTGATCTCTGTCTGTCAAATAAATAAATAAAATCTTTGAAAAATAATAAGAAGAATACTGCCAACAGTAACACTGTTGGCAACAGATGAGGAACACACTTATGGTGAGCAGTGAGTAATGTATAGAATCACTCTGTTGCACACCTGAGCCCAATGTAAATTGCATGTTGACTATACTTAGCTCTCCAATGACCTTGGAGCAGTTAGCTCCTGCCTGGTAAAGGTGACTCTTCTATGGCAGTGGTGGTAGCAGAGAGGCAGGTAGCAGCCTGTGAAGATCATCCTGCTCATCAGCTGATTTTGTTGTTCCCTAGCAATGCCTTCTAGCAGTAGGGGGCTTTTATTTTTGCACTGGGAGCTGGACATCAGCTCTGGGTTCACTAAGCCATCTCTCCTGAGTACCAATTCCTATAAAAGTCCACATTGACTAAATCTGGACATCATTCCTTCCCCTGCCTGGAGCAATAGTGCAATTACTCTATCATGACTGGAGTATGTACTTCCTTTATTGTCTTATTAAAAGACATCATTGTATGTGCTATAGGGTAGGAAAGTTCCCATGGTGAACTTGAGTTAAATACTTTGCTAGCAAAGACAAACTAAGACCCTGAGCATTAATTTGCTCCCAAAACAAAACAGAATTTAAAAAGTACTCCTTGCAAACGCAGACAATTAATTTGGGATCTAAAAGATAAGTAGGGAATATCCAGATAGAAGCAGGTAGGTAGAGTTAGCATTCTACGCATATGGATCAACAGTTAGAGGGTCCTGAGGGAGGCAGGACCAAGTCCTCTGTGGAATTCAAAGACAACCATTGTGGCTGGATTATAGTGCTGCAGTTCACAGGTCAGTCATTTCCTCCACAGGCGTTCCTCCCCTCCAGCACTTACTAAACTTGGTTCACATACCACCCTGTGCCTGAGAGCATTGTCGAATCCGCGACTATTTCCTCAATCATTCCCCCCAGTGCTGGGTGATGAATACTCAGAGTTTAATGACTGTGTATTTTTATCTCGTTACTCAACACCACCCTACCATCCAGGTAAAGGAAGAAAGGAATATCAAAAAAAGTTAATTTTTATTAAATTCATGGAGGCAAAATAAAACACTGAGTTCAAGTATGTGCCTCAAATATATTTTTATATCATATATGTAAGCACATAAAGTAGTTGTGGGTGCCATGTATAAGGGAAGGTGAAAGACATACAAATTATTTGGAAAATGATGTTACTAAAGAGCTCTTATTTGGGTGTTTACGGGGTATTTGACAATTTAACTTGGCTCTGCGCTGGTTTGCTGATGATTAGATTGAGACAGGGAAACTGAAGGGACCCTGTAAGAGAAAAGGCTGGACATCTTTTCGTTTTCGTTTTCGTTTTTTTTTTTTTTTTTTTCCTGACTTCTATTCTTCTAGCCTCTGCACTCCACCGCACTCTACACATGCCTGGTAATGTGATAGCACATGTCCTGGTTGTAAGGGACACAGATGTAGAGATATCACTGGAGTCTGCCAGCACAGTGGATGATATATAGAGAATGACTGAGCAGAGACATCATGTGCCTATTCCAGACCACTGTCCCTATCTCAGGGCCAAGACCCCTGGCTTCAGGAAAACTGACTTAGGGAAAACACCCTCGACTCCATCCTTTTGACCAGTTCCTGTTGCCTGGGAAGACACGTGCACCAGACCACAATCGCCAGTAAAAACCTCACACCCCAAAGACAAGGCTCCCTTTTTCCTTTTCCAAGTCTCCTGGATGTTCCATCTGTATCTCTCTATATATATCTTCAATAAAGTCTGCTTTTACCTCCTGCTGGCTCAGGTTTGATTTCTATCCTCTGTGAAACCAAGGACTCCCTTGGCTGATCCTGCAGGACCTTCTGGGTGCTTGGAGGCAGGCTGCCTGCATCAAAATCACTGAAGCGTCTTGTTTAGTAAACAGGAATAAGGACATGCATTTGGAGGGCCATACAAAAATATGGGGCGCTTTTGGGATGCCTGGCTGGCTCAGTCGATTAAGCGTTTGACTCTTGGTTTCAGCTCAGGTTGTGATCTCATGGGTCAGGGGATTGAGCCCAACATCTGGCCCATGATCAGCACAGAGTTGCTTGGGATTCACTCTGTTCCTCTCCCTCAGCACCCCCCCCCCACGCACAATGGATAAAAAAAATCTTAAAAAAAAAGGAATACGGAGCATTCTTAATTGTCTACTACAATTGCACAAGCTAAAATTCATTCAATGTCTAAGGCTACCTAGGTGCCATTGTAGAAGGTTTTGGTGAAAATCTTTCAGATTGCCAGTAAAGCCCAAGTGGGACAATGAGACTCCTCTGTTGTCCTGGGTGAAACTCTTTCAGCGATTCTGAGACATAGTAGCAGGAGGTATAGAAGTACGAAAAACAAACAGACAGACAAACAAATGGGGGATGTTTTGTTTCCTTTTGTCAAAATATCTTCTCAATTAGCCAATAGTATATGGATTTTTTAAAATTATATTTATTTGATAGAGAAAGAGAGCTCTAGAAGGGGGGTGGTGGGAGAGGGCGAAACAGGCTCCCCACTGAGCCTGGAGCCCAAAGTGGGGCTCAATCCCAGGACCCCAGGGTCATGACCTGAGCCAAAGGCAGATGCTTAACTGACTGAGCCACCCAGGTGTCCCATATTTGGACATTTTACCTATAAATTAGGTGCTGTCATAAAGAACAACATGGCAGGAACATAATTTAATCGGACTGAAGTTGAAGTACAGATGGGTGTCAATGTTAGAAGCCTAAAGAAGCCTAGCTTCTAGCACATTGCTTTTCCCTAAGACAACTGGAATGCATTTAAGCTCAGATTTGATCTGCATCTTGGCTCCTATAAGCAAGTCTTAGTCTAATGTGTGAACTAAAAAGAAGGAGATGAAATGTATTAAATGAGGCATTTTAAATTCAATAAAAGAGTGTCAGAAATGGAATAGATTGATCTATAAAATTTGCGAAATCCCTGTGCCTAAGTTTGTGAGAGCAGAAGATAAGTAACCACTTCTGGAAACCAGGGAATTCAAGACCAAAATAGGAGGTTGGGCTAATGACCTGCAAACGTTCATTACAGAAATCTCTCTTGACTTTCCAGAGAAATTCCGAGAAAGTTAAATCAAAATAAATTATGTTAATTTAGCTAATCCAATCCCCCCTCATTCCCTTCACTGTCTATAATTGTAACTCTTATGCTTTTCATAGTGTACCTGCTACCAGCTGGTGGCAGATATAACTGTCCCAGTAAGACATTATCAATGACTGCATGTAATGAGTCAATAATACAGGTCCATGCCTTCATCTTAGTTCGTTGCTTCTGCAGAGGCACTGACAACTTTAAACATAGGCATAGCTAGTGAATCCAGAATAAGCTATATGCATAATGATACAAGCAATTAGTTCTATACTGTGGAAAGCTGGTTAGCAAAATTTGCTAACACAGCACTAATACTCACTACTTTGTTAAGTGTGTGGTTAAAAAAAAAAGATTTATTATATTTATTTTATGAGAGAGAGAGAGCGAGGGTGCAGAGGGAGAGAGCAGAGAGAATGGTATAGAGAGACTCCAACAGACTCCCCAGTGAGGACAGAGGGCAGGGGAGATGGGGGGTCAATCTCAGGATGCTGAGATCATGACTCTGAGATGACAACCTGAGTTGAAATCAAGAGCCCTTGCCTACCCAGCTGAGCCATTTAAGATCTAGTCTCTCAGCGACTCTGAAGTATCTCACACAGTATTGTAACTATAATCACAATATTATGCATTGGGTCTTCAGAATTTAGTCCCTTATCTTTTTAAAGATTTTATTTATTGATTTGACAGAGACAGAGAGAGAGAGAGAGAGAGAGAGAGAGAGAGAACATTAGTGGGGGAGCAGCAGAGGGAGAGAGAGAAGCAGGCTCCCCACTGAGCAGGGAACCTGATGAGGGGCTCCATCGCAGGACCCTGAGATCATGACCTGAGCCAAAGGCAGACACTTAATGACTGAGCCACCCAGGCACCCCCAAGAATTTAGTCATCTTATAACTGCAAATCTGAGCCCTTTGACCAACATCTCCTAATTTTCCCACCCAATTCTTGCCCTGGTAACCACCATTCTACACTAAACAAGTTTCTGTGAGTTTGGCTTTTTTAGATTAAACATATAAGTCATATCATGTGGGTGTCTCTCTTTTTCCATCTGGCTCAGCTCACTTAACATAATGCCCTGCAGTTCATTACACTATAGTCAGGAAACTATTATGGGCAAGTTTTTTGAGTCTTAAGAACATAATGCTATGAAAGTCCAGAATTTTACTGAATACATCTGGATCTCACTTTCAGTATCTGTATAATGAGGTTGGCAAAGACAGCTCAGGAAACACAAGATAAAATTAGAAATATATGATGGTATATATGGATGGGTTAAATAATATATGAAAACCACAGATCTCCGTACTTTACACATCACCAACATATTGGCAAAAAGAGAGGTATTTAAAGGCACATTTATAGAAAATGGAATAGAGACATTTTATAGGGCAGAATAATGGCAACATAGGATTTAGCTCTCAGTCCCAATGAAGAGGTCCAAATGAGTCAGTGACCCAACAAGGTTAACCAGGATACAAGAAGGTGGAATATTACATTAATATCTGTACCGGAGGGATTTGGATAGACATCAAATTCACACTTCAGTATCTCTCAGTTCTCAAAGTACTGCCACAAATAATAGCACACAAAACTTCTTTTTAAACAAATAGAAGTTGGCTTTGTTTTAAGAGCATTGTTACATTTTTTTAAATAAAAGTTCATCCCGTTGGGGTGCTTGGGTGCCTCAATCCGTTAAGCATCTGACTTTGGCTCAGGTCATGACCCCAGGGCCCTGATATGGAGCCCCATGTGGGGAATCCCTGTTCCATAGGGAGTCTGCTTGCCCTGATCCTTTTGCCTCTCCCCGATTTGTGCTCTCTGTCAAATAAATAAAATCTTAAAAAAAATACATAGAAGTTCATCCTTATATGTGTGAACCATAGAAGTAGAAAGGTGGTTTATTTCTCCCCTTTGTTGAACATCATGATATGCCTCTGAAAGCAGAAAATTAGTCTCCCAGGTGAGAAGTACACTCTCTGTACCAGGAAGTGACATCCTTATGACCAGAGAGAAGAGACTTAGGGCCAAGAAAGCTGTATAAATAAAAACCTTATTAATTCCTCCCTAATCTACCGTCCCAAGGACAAACCTCTTTGTCTTGTCAGTTCTTCACAAATTTATCATTTCCTGTCTAAAAGATGTAAAAGCTTCTTGGAGTCTCATACTTTTTTACAGGCTCTCATATGTACGAAATGAAATTTGTTTTCTCCTATTAATCTGTCTTATGTCAATTTAATTATCAGGCCGCTGAAAGAACCTACAAGAAGGGAAAAGTCTTGCACCTCTATACAGTGAAGAAAAACCACTGAAATGGTTGACATGTACTTGAGAGAAAGGAAACGAACAATGACTAACGAAAAAAGCAGTATGTCAGATTATCCTACACCACAATTCTCAATGGGAATTAAAGGGGATGTTTCAGAAATGGAAGAAACAGAGTGAACAATGAGAAGGCAATACAAATTATTAGGTAGAACGTCTATTTGAATTTAATTAGGCATCTGGTTTCACTGGAAGAGTGTGTAGATTCATGGCCATGAGCATAGCCTTAGGATAAATTCTCATAAATTGCTGACATTGATCAGTTTGGTATGAATGGAGGGAAAAATTGAAAGGTTAGCATTTAATGCAACATTCCTGGGGGAAAATACAGAAGCAGAAATCTAATTAATCATATTCCCATAACCCAGAGGAGTGAAGGCAGGGTCTTTAGAGATTAAAGTCTCAACAGTCACCAGGTAGAAATAAAATGCTGTTTACTGTCCCTGTGCCAGAAATAAGAACAGAAAGGTGCTCATTTCAGGTAAGTTTCTAAATAACTAAATTAAAAAGAAGCATAGGTCATAAGATACTTTCTTTTGGGGGGGGCAAAAATGAGAAATCCAATATTAAGGAATTTATAAATGATTCATTTTATACCTGCTTAACTATGTTAAATCAATTATGCAACCTCTCATCCAAACAATCATATTTCTTTATGAGACCTGTGTGGATTTCACCTCATTTGTCATTTGTATAAGGATAGTAAAGGTTTTACTTATTTACATTTTAACCAAGGCCAGTAGGTACACCATCTTTTATATCACTGTACAGGTGATACTGGACATGTAAACTTAAGATTGGCTCTAGTTGTATCAAAAATAAAAGAGATAACATGTTACCAATAAACCCCAGTCCATATAAACCCCATATATTGTGGTGTTTAAGTCCAGAACAATAAAAATGAGACAGCCTGACAGCAACAGTTTTCATATATCAATAGGCACGTAGGTACAGAATGTGCATATAAACACAAGAAAGGAGACCATCTATCTCAGAAATATTTATTTTTCTTCTTTTTTTTAAAAGATTGTATTTATTTATTTGAGAGAGAGAGTGAGAGAGAGCATATGAAGGGAGAGGGTCAGGGGAGAAGGAGACTTCCTGCTTGTATTTATTTATTTGAGAGAGAAAGAGAGAGAGAGAGTGAGAGAGAGCATGAGAAGGGAGAGGGTCCGGGGAGAAGGAGACTTCCTGCTGAGCAGAGAGTCCATGTGGAACTCAGTGTGGGACTCCAGGATGGTGATCTGAGGTGAAGGCAGCTGCTCAACTGACTGAGCCACCCAGGCATCCCTCTGCATCCTTTTTTTATTTTAATGGAAAAGACATCGTAAAACCCAAAGATATGCAAATTTATACCTGTTAGTTTGTTGTTTCCCCTTTTTTCTCGCCTCTCTTTGTCTTTGAAGGGTTTCTCCTATAGTAAACGTCAACAATCCTGAGCATGAGTGACAGGATAGTGCACAAAACATGTTCAGGGGCTCCTGGGGGGCTCTGCCAGTTAAGCATCTGCCTTCGGCTCAGGTCATGATCCCATGGTCCTAAGATCAAACCCCCGCATCCGGCTGTCTACTCAGTGGAAAGTCTGCTTCTCCCTCTCACTCTCCCTTTCAGCACTCTCTCCCTCCCTCTCTCTCTCTCTATCTCAAATAAATAATCTCTAAATATTGTTCATATTTCAGTAAACACTAAAGTCAGCACACGCCAAACATCATAACATAATAATTTTCATTTTTTTCTTTCTTTCTTCCCTCCCTTCTTTCCTCCCTTCCTTTCCTTTCTTCCTTCCTTCCTCTCTCTCTCTCTCTCTCTCTCTCTTTCTTTCCTTCTTTCTCTTTCTCTCCCCCCTCCCTTTTTCCTTTTTTTTTGCCTAACACATATTGTTCAGTATCTTCTGGCATTTTCTCAACAATTTTGTAGTTTCTTTCATATTATTTTATATATAGAGTGAACATTCAGTTTTTTTAGATCTACTACTTGACACTGGACAAAAGAAGCCAAGACAAGTAGTATGTCTCGGGAATGACACATGCGGTTAGAAGCCATGGTTACTAACTTTCCACCCCAGACATTTTTTTTTTTTTTTTAGATTTTTCATAACACAACAATGTTTCTTTAAAAGTGACACTCACTGGGTTCTTTCCTGAGGGTAAGGAAGGTAATATAAGACCATGTTTTGTCTTAGAGATAGGGTTTGGGGCATCCAATAATGTCACATCCTGATCTATCACTTGTCTGGTCATTTATGAAACAGTTTAGAACACGCACAAAGAAGAATGGACAAAGGAAATTGTTCTTCCGTGACTGGATTCATTTTCTTGGGAATTACCAATAACCCTGGGATGAAAGTGACTTTATTCACCACCATTTTGGTTATTTACCTCATTAATCTCCTGGCAAATCTTGGAATGATTATTCTAATTAGAATGGATTCTCAGCTGAACACACCCATGTACTTTTTTCTAAGCCACCTCTCCTTCTGTGACCTCTGCTATTCTACAGCAATTGGGCCCAAGATGCTGGTGGATTTATTCACCCAAAACAAATCAATTCCCATCACGGGCTGTGCTCTGCAATTCTTGATCTTCTGTACTTTTGCAGATTCTGAGTGTCTGCTGCTGGCAGTGATGGCCTTTGATCGGTACAAGGCCATTAGCAACCCCTTGCTCTACACGGTCAGCATGTCCAGCAGACTGTGCTCCTTGCTCATGGCTGCGGTTTACATGCTGGGAGCAGCAGATGCCCTGTTACACACAACTTTAACATTCCGCTTATGTTTCTGTGGATCGAATGAGATTAATCATTTCTTCTGTGATGTGCCTCCTCTCCTAGTGCTATCTTGCTCAGATACACAGGTCAATGAGTTAGCGATATTCACCGTTTTTGGATTCATTGAACTGAGTACCATTTCAGGAGTGCTTGTCTCTTATTGTTATATAATCTTATCAGTCTTGAAGATCCACTCTGCTGAGGGGAGGTTCAAAGCTTTCTCCACCTGCACCTCCCACCTAACTGCTGTTGCGATTTTCCAGGGAACCATGCTCTTTATGTATTTCCGGCCGAGTTCTTCCTACTCCCTTGATCAAGACAAAATTACTTCATTGTTCTACACCCTTGTGATTCCCATGTTAAACCCACTGATTTATAGCCTACGGAACAAGGATGTGAAAGGGGCCCTGGAAAAACTGAAAAATAAAATATGGCTTTAAGTGTTTATATTCCACATGTGCACATACACTCACACACAGAAAGTGCTTATTATTTTCGTAAAATTACTTAATATGATCTATGAAAAATATAATTTCCTCAAATACTTAAATAAGTATCTGTACTAAAATTCAAACATAAAAAAGCTACAGTTCCTCTAATCTGTTATGTTTCACTATGTCCCTTAATTTATTTACGAAACTATTTCTTTGTGCAAAACATCCCAGACGTATACTTAGATTTATTATTGAGAACTCACTAACTACTTTTTGTTCATTTAGGTACATTGCATTTCATGATAAATCCAGGGGTTCCCAAATCAATGGATCTTATAATCTAGAAGAATAAACAAACATTAATTAACTAAGCACTCAAATAGTTCATAATAAGTCTTAAAACTTTCATGAAGTAAAAACTAGGGGTTAACTGGGACGCCTGGGTGGCTCAGTTGGTTAAGCGGCTGCCTTCGGCTCAGGGCATGATCCTGGCATCCTGGGATCGAGTCCCGCATCGGGCTCCTTGCTCGGCAGGGAGTCTGCTTCTCCCTCTGCCTCTGCCTGCCTCTCTGTCTGCCTGTGCTCGCTCTCTCTCCCTCTCTCTCTCTCTAACTAATAAATAAATAAAATCTTTAAAAAAAAAAAAAACAAAAAAACTAGGGGTTAACAATATAGAAAAATGAAAAAAATCAAGAAGAAATGAACAAAAATCTAGAAAAAAATGTCAAAAACTAGTGTGCAAAGAAAGGCTTACCTTGATGATGATATAGTCCCAGGTATTAAAAAAAAAAGAAAGGCAAGATGGGAAAAGTAAAAGATTCTAGGCAGAGGGTCTGACAGTCACAGAGGTCTTGGGATGAGCAGTTCTGTCCCTTAGGAATTAAGAAAGTCCAACAGGTATAGGTCATAAAAAACAATGTAAAGTGCTTGGATCAATTACATCATTGTGTTGAAATTATTAAGAATTCCTGCATCACTTTCTCAAAGAAGGTTTCCTTCCCATCTTTCCCTCTTCTCAGCTCTGGTTAAATGTCCCTTTTTATATTCACAGATAACCATCTCCTTTAAGTATTGTTTCAATAATACTTGGTTTATTAAAGCACTGCCTCCAAACTAAGATGGTAAGCCTTCTTTGTTCAAGGACTGAACATCCCATCTCTGTTATCCAAAGTGCCTACATTGTGCCAAAGACAAGAAATGGCAAAACAAACATACCAAATGAAATACTAGATAACATTTTAAGTGCTTATTAGGTATCAATAAAACAATTAAATGAAGGTATGGTATGTGGTTTGAATAAATATATTTTGCAATTCTTCAGAAAGTACATAAAATGACTGTGGATACTAAAGTAATGGATCTATAAAAAGTTACAGATTAATTACACCAGAAGTAAAGAGCATTTTTCCATGCACATGCTTGGTATCTGTCAATTTCATCTGTCTATGCTCTACTTTCTGATGGTTAAAATACTGAATTAGATTTCTGTGACATCATGAGAATGACATATATTTGAAGGATCATATAAGATGCAAGGACAGTCTTAATGATCAATTACAATTATAAAAATTAAAAGGAATTGAATGTAGGAGTGCCTGGGAGGCTCAGTTGTTTGGACAACCAACTCTTGGTTTTGGCTCAGGTCACAATCTCATGGGTTGTGAGAAAGAGCCCCTGTTGGTTTCCGCACATGGTGGGGAGTCTGCTTGAAGATTCTCTCCCTATAACTCTGCCCGCACTCATACACACTCTCTCTTTCTCTTCACATAAATAAATATTTTTTTTTAAAAATCCATTGAATGTCTTAAATTTTCTAGTTAACTATTTCAAAATACATTTCTATGAAAACATTTCAGAAAAGACAAACCCAAGAAGATTCCTTAATTTTCAAAGGGGAATCTGTGGCACCCTTTCCTGTCATACCATATCTTGTCGGAAAAAAAAAAAAAAAATCTATGGACATTTTTTTTTTTTTAATACAAGGCTTTAAGTGTTTCCACCTGAACCATATATTCTCAATTAATACATACTCTTTTTGAAATTGTAACTTAGGAGCTGCAGCTTAGTAGAAAATACTGTTTGAAACACATTGTCCATAAAAAATTGGGTGAAGTAGATTGCTGGTACTTCAGGAAATGTAAATATGTTATGTAGTTAACCCATCACTCTGCCTTTCAACAATTATACATTATCAACATCCAAAACCTGATTTGATCTACATGTTGACAATTTTAACAGATCTGGTAGGTCTGAACTAGAAGAAATGAAATTTTAGAATTGACTAATTTATTAATTGTGGGCTTCCTTTGCCTGGATTTTGAGAGGTTTCATAACACATTATAGGGGACAATTTTAGGGGATTTGTAACTCAGATAGAAACTTGTGTAGATGGTCTGCAATGTCTCTTTTATCTTGTTATTTTTAACTAGATATGGAATATCATATCAAAAGGTTTTGATGTATTTCAGCCTACTTCAATCCTCATCATTGCCTTCCCTTTATAATCTCTGTATCACATCCTTCTCGCATATACCCAATGACAGATAGTAAGTATTATTGTCCACATGAGACTTTTAGGAGTAAAGAGGAGGTCTTCAAAGTGGGGATACAAGAGGCCTCAAATTCCCCTCCTCCCATGAATACACCAAATTAACTGCTACAGATAGTACAGTTCCCTCTAAAAGAAATCAAGAAAATATCTCAGTAACTATTACACATTGAGCAAATGAGAAAATATCCACATTAAATCAGAGGAAAAGCTAAGACACAGCTTTGCCATAAACCCCACCCTTGGCACAGGGGCATACAGTTGGGAAAGATCCCTTGGCTTATGGTTTATGCCCCACATCTAGTCTCCCAACATTTAATAGTCCCACTGAAAGAGTAGACTTCCAAATTCCCTCGCTCCAAAGACCAATGAGTCTTGACATCACGAGATTCATAAGACTATAGCAAATAAAATGGGAGCTGCAGCCATCATGGTGAGGCTCAGAGCAGAGATAACAGAAGAGCCCACCTTTCAGCCTTTCCCTGAAGAGGGTCTATTTGTACAATTTAAAAGCCTGTGGCTCAGGCTTCTGGTTTTGAATGCTTCTAGGAGCTGACTGGAATCCTCCCTATATGCCACAGAAGCCCGTGGACATGTGCTGAACTCTCTCCCTCCTGCTGACCTGCAGTCACCAATATCTCATAAAAAAAAGAGTTTGTACACATGCCTGCACCCAATTTTGCAACTTCCACCTGAGGAATGTGTTCCCAGACCACCTAATTCTGAAGTCAAAGTATTTCCATTCAGGAATGCCAAAGAATTTTAAAATCATTTACATTATCTATGCCAACCATAATGGTATGAAACTAGAAATCAAAAAGAAAACAAAAACTGGAAAATTCATGCATGTATGAAGGTTAAACAACATGTTTTTGAATAAACAGGTTAAAGAGGAAACCAAGAAAGACCTCAAAAAGTGTTCTGAGACAAAAATGGAAATGCAACATATCAAGAATTAGGGAATGAAGCAAAAACAGTTCTAAGTGGAATATTATAGTAATAAATGCTAACATTAAGGAAAAAAACACAAAGATCTTAAATAAACAGCCCAACTCTACATCAGGGAACTGGAAAAGAAAAACAAAGTCCAACATTAGTACAAGGAAGGAACTAACAAAGATCAGAACTTAAAGAAGTGAAAGAAACATTACAAAGAAAATAAGTAAGTTCAATCAAACTAAGAGCTGGTTTTCTGGAAAGATAAATAAAACAATCAAGTTTTTAGCTAGATTTACCAAGACAAAAAGAGACTCAAATAAATATTATTATAACTGAAAGAAGATACAGTTCAATCAATAGCACACAATATAAAGAATCATAACAGGTTACCATGAATAATTATAATTATATGTCAACAATTTGGACATCCTGGAAAAAACAAATAAGTTTCTAGGACATAAAATGACCAAGACTGAATCATGCAAAAATAGAAAATCTGAATAGACCAACTGTTATTAAAGAGTCAAATCAGTAATCTAAACCTTCCTCAAAAAGAAAATTCAGGACCAAGATGTCTTCATTGGTGAATTCTACCAAATACTTTAAGATGTAATAAATAGTTCTTTCTAAACTCTTCCAGAAATTAGAAGAAGTAATATTTCCAAACTCATTTTATGAGAACAGCACTACCCTAATACCAGCAACAAACAAGGACACTACAAGAAAATTAAAGGCCAATATCCCTGATGGACATAGATGCAAAAGTTTCCACAGTATAATCACAAGCCAAACTCAACAGTGAATAAAAAGAGTCATAATCCATAATCAAGTGTGATTTAGTCTGGGGATGCAAGGATAGTTCAACATTCTTAAATCTGTCAATATGTTATACTACATTAACAAACCAAGAGATAAAAATCATATGATCATCTCAATAGATGCAGGAAACACAATTGACAAAATTCAACATCCTTTTGTGATAAAACTTTCCGTAAACTGGGTAGAGAGGGAAATTACCTCAACATGAACAAAGATCCCATAACAAGACCACAGCTAACAAAATATTCAAGAGTGCAAAGGTGAAACTTACCCTTTCACATGAAGAGCAAGATAAGGACACTCATCCTTACCACTTTTATTCAAAACAATAGTGAAAATCCTAACCATTACAATTAAGAAAGAAAAGAAAGAAAAGTGTCCAAATTGGGAAGGAAGAAATCCAATTGTCTCTATTTGCAGATGACATGGTATTATATGTACAGGATCCTAAAGACTCCAGGAAAAAAAACAGAACCAACAAAAAAATCAGTAAAGTTGCTGGATATAAAATCAACAACAACAAAAAAAAATTGCTTGCTTTTTATATACTAACAAAGATCTGCTAGGTAGACAAATTAAAAAAGAAGCAATGCCATTAACAGTAACATGAGAAAATGAAATACTTGAGTATAAATTTAGTTAAGGAGGTGAAAACTATACCCTAAAAACTATAAGATGTTGATAAAAGAAACTGAAGAAGACACAAATGAACAGAAAGATGTTCCATGCTCATACCCTGAAAGAGTTAATGTCGGTTGGAAATCAGAAAGTGTTTTGTTCTCCAGTTTCTTCTGTTTTCTCAAGATTGCTTTGGCTTTTTAAGGTCTTCCTTTGTTTGTTCATACAAACTTTAAGATGGTTTTTCCTATTCCAGGGATAATCACTACTGAAATTTTGATAGGAATTGCATTGAATATGTAGATCGCTTTCAGTAAGATGGCTATTTTAACAATATTTAGAGAGGACGCAAAATTACACTCCAATATGTATTAACTTTGTAAAAATTGAAATGAATAAAAACAAACTAATTGAAAGAAAATAGAACCAGGGCGTTCCCTAAAGCCTCCTTCATGTACAAATACATGTGTGATCTAAATGAGTTGAAATAGTTTGCAAAACCTCTTTATTTCCTCTTCTCCATCACCAATTCATCCAATCACTTAAAATATTTACCAACTAATATTAAATTAGACATTTCTTGTGCCAGCCTTGGTGCTAGGGCTGCAGGCTACACAGAAATTAGCCAAGGCCAGCTATTATTTCTAAAGAGTTTACAGTGTAGTAAAAGACACATATCTGAATGAAATAAAAGTAATTCAAGAAAAAGGGTGCTATGTACATGGATGTTATGTCATAAATTAATTTAAATCCAGCTGGATAACATGGTTGTAAGAATGACATCAAACGTACTTCATGAAAACAAAGTATTAAATATGACTGTTAAGGAACAGTTATACTTCTAAGTGGGAAAGATGAAGAGATTGTTTCAGGAGTGAAAGAACCAGTATAAAAAGAATTAATAATATATAATGATTAGCAAGTATTTATTTAATAAAATTATGAATTTGATAAATTAAAATGAATAATAATTAAGATAAAAACAATGAAATAAAGGGTCTATTTAAATTTCATTAGACGTCTGGAGAAGATGCCATAGACTCAGGATAGCAATGACTCATACTATAATATCATTTTACCTTCCTAAAGATGATCTGTGTGATGCAAGTGCAAAGAATTCAAATTCAGCCTTTGCCAAAATTGTTGCAATAGTCACAGGGGAAAATACAGAACTAGAAATCTAATTAATCACGTTTGTATACTACGGAAGTGTGAGGGCAAAGGCGTGAGAGACTTCAGTCCCAAAGGACACTAAATAAAAACCAGACACAATCTGTCTGTGGTGTTCAGCTAGCAGGGGCAAGCGTAGAAAGTCTTGCTCATCACAGGTAGGTTCCCAAGTCACCAAATTTAAAGAATGATGAATAAAAAAACTTTCCATTGGAAAAGTGAGGAATCAAATATTCAGAAAATTATAAATGAGTATTTCTTTTACTTATTTCCTTTAGGTAATAATCTGTAACATAGTGGCAAAAATATATATTTCTTATAAAACAGGGTGTTTTGGAGTAATTTTCATTAGTGAATTTATAGTTTTTCTTATACCTAAACCAAAGAAAAGAATAAAAAGAAAAACATTATTTAATCATGAGAAAGGGTATATGCAAATGCAAGATTTTTTTCTAGTTTTTAAACCAATAAAAATTGAGATATCACTACACAAATAACAATTTGTATAAATTCAGCCCCATATGAACCACATACCATATTTATGCCCATCCAAAACAAACTGAGGCCATCACTTATATTCCAATTGTCATCATTCAACAGAAAGACAGGTGCACCCATATATGTACATATATACACAAATAGAAGCACATATATATGTATATATATGTATATATAATCTATTTCTTGTACCCATCTTAATTTTTTAAATTTGTTTATTTATTTGAGAGAGAGTGGGAGAGAAAGCAGATGGAAGGGTAAAGGGAAAGGGGAGAGAATCTTAGGCAGAATCCCTGCAGAGTGCAAAGCCTGCTTTGGGGCTAGATTCCATCATCCTGAGATCATGACCTGAGCTGAAACCAAGATTCAAATGCATAACCAGTGGCGCTACCAAAGCATACCTTCCATCTCTTATTTTTGATGAAAAACTCAGATTTAACATCCAAAGAGATGGAGTTGTATATGTTAAGTTGTTTTCATTTGTTTTTAGCCTTTTTTCTTTGCTGGTCAAGAGACATGACTTTTGGCACCAGACCACTCCTGAGTGTAAGTAACAATAATGTGACAAAGCAGTAAAAACCATTGTATTGCTCAGTATTTTTAAATCGGAGATATGTGTACTATTTCTAAATTAAACATGGTCTCAAACAAATCTTGATTCCTGAGGAACTCAGTAAGAGTAATCTCTTTTATACTCAATTGGATATTTATTTTTCAGATATAAGAATGTTTATTCAACCTCGTCTTTAATTTAGCCATGACTTTCATATTATATTTGACCTGCACTGAGCCTTTATTTGTGATTGACCACAGAGATAAAGCAGGGAAGGTAGCACCCAATTTATATATCTTGTAGGTGATCTCCAAATTTAGAATCAAACTGTCTCTAAATTCTCTTCCAAACACTTTAGCTTTGTCAACAATATGACAGTGAAATTTGTCCAGGCTATTTTCTGGAATAAATCCTTTCTGACATATAGAATATATTTTTGTGAACGTCAAGAAGAGTTAAAATCTTGATGTACTATTCCTTGATCATTTCTGTAGCATCCTCAAAGAATTAAGAAGAATGGATGGAAAAAATTGCTCTTCTGTGAATGAATTCCTTCTCTTGGGAATTAGCAATGACCCTGGAATTAAAATGACTCTGTTTATCACATTTCTTATTGTCTATCTTATCATT
>ML110188.1:0-40085 GCA_003697995.1 Taxidea taxus jeffersonii | reverse complement strand
TTTTTTTTCAAATATTATCTATGAATTAGGAATTATCCTGAAGAGCAATATGGCTGACCTGCATTTGAATGAGATTAAAGCCCAAGCACAGATGGGTGTCAACCTCAGAAGCGTCAAGATATCATCGGCTAGTACACTCCCCTCCGGTGGACAATTGCGATGTATTCAATTTGCATCTTGGTTCCTATAAGCAAATCTAAGTCTAATGTGTGAATTAGAGAAAGAAATTTTATATTTATTAAACGACATATTTTAAGTTCAATAAAAGAGTGTCTAAAAAGGAATTTGACTGGTTTGTAAAATCTATGAGAGCCCTATGCCTAAATTTGTAATAGTAGAGGATGAATAATCACTTAGCATAAACTTTAGGGAATTAATGATTGAAGTAGGAGCTTGGGCTGATGACCTGTAGGAAATTTATATCTTTATTTTACATAGAAAGTCAGGGAATTGTAGTATCAAAATGCTTTAATCTAATTCATATTACCTAATTCAGTCCTCACCATTTCCTAGAATTTCTTTATCCATAATTAATATGATTCTCATAGTGTACCCACTTGCCAATGATGGCAATTATAGTTCAAGTAAGACATTATTAATGCCTGTATTCTATGAGTCAATATTATAGGACTGTTTCTTCTAAGAGTTTCTTATTCTGACCAGGCACTGACATCCCTAAACATTAATGTTACAGTGATAAAAGATTAGGAAATACGTACAATGATACAAGCAATGAGCTACATACTGTGGAAAAGCTAGTTAGGGAAACTTGTTAAATCAAAACAGCAATAATTCTCACACATTGGTACTGTGTAGCTCTTTCTTAAGAGGAGGCAACTTTTGCTTGAACTCTGCAAACATGCTGTGTACTGGAAAAAACAATGACAGCAAAATTGGGTCCGAATCTCGACAGTCAAGCCACAGTAATTGTGACCTTCAATAAATCATTTCTCTTCTTTGGGCCGCAGTTTCCATTCTATCAAAAAAGGTTTTAAAATGAATAATCCTTATTGTACATTCCAGATACCACATTCAGTACCCATACTGATATGATACTATAAATGGGTAATGCATAAAGCCACTTCTATCTTTGGGGAGATTTGAAATATAGAAGATGGGTGGTACTACATTACAATGCTGGGCCAATGTGACCTGGACTGTAATTGGCAATGATGATAGACAGACAGCACTGATTTGCAAGAGCCCTCATACCATAAAGTGGACCCATTTGACTAACTTTCTATCCTTCATTTTGACTTTAAGAGACTTTTATGAGATGATATAGTGAATATCCATTTTTCTTAGTCAAGTTTACATAATAGCTAAAATTAGAATGGCAGACAATATTATGTGAAATGCACACAGGATTCACTCATTGATAGCGGGATAATGGAAGCATAGGTTGGCATACTGCTTTGGAAAACTGTGTAGTAAAATTAGATAAAACCAAATTTTACACACACACACACACACACACACACACTCACATTACCTATTTCTGGTTTTATACCCAAGATAAATAAATGTATATCTCTACTAGAAGACATAGCAAGAATGTTCACATCAACATTATTGGGAATAGAAAAAGAGAAGATAACTGTCTATCCACGTTAAAGTAGACACATCAATTGGATACTATATCTGTATAGAAGAATACTATACAACAGTGAGAATGAATGTACTGGGTTATACAAGCATGTTGTTGAGTAACACAGTACATGAAGCAGGCATCTACTTATGCATGGCTCAAAAAATATGAAACTAATATGTTGTGATAAAAAGTAAGAAAGTAAATACTCCTTGTGGATAAGAAATTAGTAACTTAGGAAGTATCAAGTAGAAGGCTTTGGTCATTCTGGTCATGTTTTGTTTCTTGGTCAGTGTCCTGACTACAGGTTTTTTATGTTGTTTTGTTTTCTAGTAGTATACTAATTTATCCAGTAGTATACTAATTATTTAAGTATTTTCTATACATGTTTTAAATATCAAAGAGTTTTCCAAAAGCAGAGTCCCTTCACCATTAGATTGTAGGAGACTTTGGAATTTTATTATTATAAACTTTTAACTCCATTAAGGCCATGTAGACAATAAAGTTCAAAATATATTTTATAAGATCCATGGCATAAATTTCATAGACTATTTCAATGAACAACTATTATTTTTTTATTAAAAATTGCTGTCTTTTTAATAGAGCAAGTGTGTCTTATTTAACCTATAACTTCTAATATTGTTTTCAGCAACAAGGAGACTTAGGACACCTAGCTTTCCTTGGTATCATTGTCATTCACTGAACTTATTCCCAAAGCTCATCACTCAGCTGTGCAACTACTTTCTGAGGGAGGGATTTTATAAGTAGATAGTTACCTATATCGATTACAATGGCACCAGGGAAGCCATTTATATACACTTTCTTTTCTCACTTCCTTGTCTCTGCTATCTCACATTGCGATGAAGTCATTTTCTTTCATTATTTAAGAAACTCATCTTCAATTAAAAATAAATCCTTTGAGATGTTAATTATTCAATTTTTAATAATAATATAACTACTAAGGCTCAGATTTTAATGGAAAAGTTTAAAGGGAAGTTAGTCTAAATGGTGTATGGGGCAGTCACGTTTAGGGAGGTAAATTTAGATTCTATCTAAATAGCGCATAACCCAAAGACATTCATTATCCCTAGAGACAGAGAACCACTTGATGTGAAAATGAGTTTGGAAAGCAATCATATAAAGGGACCAAGGATAAATCTCATTCCTTTAATATGAAGCAGAGAAGTAAATAATGGTAAAAAAGTTCTAGGGTACCACAAATACTTTGGTGTCTTCAGCTGAATGGGTGGTAAATTATTACAATTATGTAGTTTGAGCTTAGCCTCAATCATATCTCCTAAGGCAATAGATTCAGCATGTTTGTATAGTAATAAATGAAAAAGGTGTTGAAATGTATCACTAAAAGCCATTTTCCCCACATCAAGAGTACTTTATTTTAGTGATTTTAACATATGATGTGGTCTAGATTTATAAGAACCATGAAAAAACAGTATGCCCCTGTCTAGTCCCCAGGGAGGACTCAGATGAAAAAATTACCTGGGATATTTGTACCCATACACTGGTTCTCCTTGTAACTTCTTAAGTTCTCTTTTGAATACACAGGCATGGCATTTACTTGACCCATTTGGAGGAAATCAATTAATTGCAGTAGGGCAACACACAGAGCAGGAGACATTAAATACATTACTACACGCTGCAGTGAACAGTAGGCTTTAATGACACATAGACATGTGTGCTTATTAGTGAAGGAAAGGAACTTCCTTCCACCCTTCAAGGTCTTTCTGCTGAATTAGGAGTGAAATTGACATGACAGATTAATAGGAGTTAAAAAAACACAAAATCTTATTATATATTATTTATTTATATATTTTTGTATATTTATTATATGTTTATTATATATTATATATCCAATATAGCCCAATGAAATAAATCTGTAAGGATTTGGCAGGACAATATGTACACTGGAGTATTATGCCTCCATCAGAAAGGATGAATACCCAACTTTTGTATCAACATGGATGGGACTGGAAGAGATTATGCTGAGTGAAATAAGTCAGGCAGAGAGTCAATTATCATATGGTTTCACTTACTTGTGGAACACAAGGAATAACACAGAGGACATTAGGAGAAGGAAAGGATAAGTGACTTTGGGGAAATCAGAGGAGGAAAGGAAGCATGAGAGACTGTGGGCTCTGAGAAAGAAACTGAGGGTTTTGGAGGAGGGAGGGGTGGGGAGTGAGATGAGCCTGGGGGTGGGTATTATGGAGGGCATGTATTACATGGAGTACTGGGTGTGGTGCATAAACAATGAATTTTGGAACACTGAAAAAAATTAAATTAAATTAAAAAAAAAGATTTGGCAAGACAAAGAAAATTGAATTTTGCAAGCTTCAATGAAGTAAGAAATTCTAAACAGGATTTTGTCTGTTATAGTAAATTAGTAAGATGTAATGAGGCTGTTTATGCAGCCTTTTAGGCTCTGGATTTCTTATAACTGGTGATAAGGATGTGTTTCCACTTCCTGGTACAAGAAGGGCACCTTTTGCATGGGAAATTTAGTTTCTGTTTTCAGGGGGACAGAGGAGAGTCAGAATATCCTCCTCACACAGGCTGTCTCTTAAATAACTAATCAATATGCCATACTGGCATATTTGGGGTGGCCTGCCATGGCCCCTACATTAGCATCCTGCTGTGATTCATATATTGGAAAGTATCATACAAAACATGGCTCCCAACAGTCAGTACCCACCAACACTGCCACATTGCCCAACTTTAGGGCCATCTACATTACATTTTTTTAAATTTAGTTGACACAATAGTACATTAGTTTCAGGTATACAACATGGTGATTCGACAAGTCCATATTTTAATGCTATGTTCACCATAGGGTAGCTACCATCTGTCACCATACAATGCCACTGTGGTACCATTGACTATATTCCTTATGCTGTACCTTCCATCCCTGTGACATATTCTATAGCTGGAAGTCTGTATTTCTCACTCCCCTTCCTGTATTTTGCCCTCCTCTCCTCTAGCAGCCATCAGTTAAATGTAGAATCTAAAAACAAACAAACAAACAAAGCAAACAAACAAAAAGCAGAATCAGACCTCCAAATACAGAGAACAAACTGATTGTTACGTTACTTACTTTTTATGTGCTCCCTGAATTTGTGTAATATAGCAACGCATTGAACAACAATACTAATGAAGTGTTCAACTTCAGTAAAACTATATGTTGGCTAATTGAACATATAAATACATAAATACATAAATAATTTATAGAGTCTTCCGAAGATGGAGAATTGTTCAAAAGAGATAGTTCTGATGAGTAACTGATACTTTTCCTCTTTAATTTTAAAGGGTTAATTTCTACTATATATAAAGAAATGCATTTCTTAAAGAAAAAATTTTATCCAAAATAAATTTAGAGTAAATTAAAATGAATGAATGAATGAATGAATAAATAAATAACTGCAACACTTGTTGGGCAGTTTTCTGAGGTTAAAAGGACAATTTATAGAAATAAATCATGTTCTATCTTAGAGATAATACTTTTTGAATATATCCGGAAAAGTCAAATTCTGAACTCTCATTTTCCTCATTATTATTATTATTTTTAAATGTTTTATGTGTTTATTTGAGAGAGACAGCAAGAGAAAGAATACAAGCAGGGGAAGTGGGAGAAAGAGAAACAGGCTTCCTGCTGAGCAGGGAGCCTGATGTGGGGCACAATCCCGGGACCCTGAGATCATGACTGAGCCAAAGGCAGATGCTTAATGACTGAGCTACCCAGGAGCCACTTATTGATTATTTTTGTTAGAGTTTACAACAAGAATAAAGAAGATGGACAGGAAAATTATTTCTCTTGGGAATTACCAGTAACTGGACCCCAAAGGGAACCCTTGCACCATGTCTCTAGGCACTTACTAATTTCCTGGCAGATCTTGGAATGTTCATTATAATTACAATGGATTACACACCAATACTTTGTCTTTAGCCACCTCTCCTTCTGTGACCTCTGCTATAGCACACAGTTGGACCCAAGATGCTGCTGGCTGCATTTGTCAACATCAAATCAATTTCCATCACCGGCTGTGCTCTGCAATTCTTCACCTTCTGTACCTGCAGATTCTAAGTGTCTACTGCTGTGGTGATGGTCTTTGACTGGTACAAAGTCATTGGTCGCCCCTTGTGCTCCCTGCTCATGGCCAGGATTTACATGATGGGAATGTCAGATGCTTTGATACCCCTGACATTAACATCCCACTTATGTTTCCGCATGTCATGTGATTCATCTTTTCTTCTGTGATATCTCTCATCTCTTATTGTTGTCTTGCTTAGATACAAGGTCAAGGATTTCTTTTTTTTTTTAAGATTTTATTTATTTATTAGACAGAGAGAGAGAGAGATCACAAGTAGACAGAGAGGCAGGCAGAGGGAGAGAAGGCAGGCCCCCCATTGAGCAGAAAGCCTGGGGCTCCATCCCAGGACCCTGAGATCATGACCTGAGCCGAAGGCAGAGGCTTAACCCATTGAGCCACCCAGGCGCCCCTATAAAAATATATTTATATACATATACACATAAACATACTCTTCTGATTTCATATCTTGTTTTATTTCACTATATTATACTATACAATTAAGTTGTCATAAATACATTAATTAATACAGTAAGTATTTTACTATGCCACTATGATACCAATATTTGGAGTTTCCTAAATATGGTATATTTTACTGGATATCTCCATTTAAAATAATTCTCACTTAATATTTGGAACATTTTTCTGTCTTCATCTTAGTGTGCTAATTTTGCATTTGTTGTTTATTTTATGCATTAATTTAATTACTATAAGAACCATAAGTGTTTATTACATTGTTTATATTTCACTGAATTCAATAATGCAATATAAATAAATAAAATTAATTAAAAATAAATAAAATTAATTAAATAAAATTAATTAAATAGCCTTACAAATATCATGATAACCTCTACATCTCCCTGAAGTGAAAAGGTGAGAAACTCTAAGTTCAAATAAAATGCCTACCTGTAGAGTGCAGAGAAGAAACGATCCCTTGAAGTTCTGTTTCAGATCTAAATGGGGAAGAGGGTACAATGGGGATGGGGAGAAAAAATGGAATCCAGATGGAGAGGCTGGAATTACAGATCCTGAGGTGGATAGGACAATGTCTTCTTAGAGGTGATGTAATTGTAAGAAAACAAAATTTTCCCTTTCTTCCCTTCCTGGTTCTTGGCTGATCTAATAATTAAATAGATACAAGGCAGATTAACAGGAGAAAAAAAATTCAACTTTATATGTGCAGGATTTCATAAAAATATAAAAATAAGAACTGGCCAAATAAAGTATCTGTTACAATTTTTAGAAAAAGAAACAATACACTTGTGAAGAATTGACATGACAAAGAAGTTTGGTTTCCGTGTAGTAGAGAAATAAAGAAGTAACAGAGTTTGTCTATATAGACTTCTGAGCCATCAGTTCCCTCTTGGTGATGAGGAAGTCTCTCTCCTGGTGCAAAGAGAGTACTTTTCACATAGGAAATTTATTTCCTGCTTTCAGAAAGACAAAAGAGGCTCAGAGTGTCCTTCCTGCACCTGCTATTCCTTAAGAAACTTTGATTTAAAACAATCAATGGCTGGGGCACCTGGTTGGGTCAGTTTGTTAAACATCTGACTCTTGCTTTCCACTCAGGCCATGATCTCAGGGTCATGGGATCAAGCTCCAAAACAGTTCATGCTCATCAGGGAGTCTGCTTCTCTCCCTCTCCCTCTGTCCTACCCCCACCACTCCCTTTGTGCACACACACACTCTCTCTCTTAAATAAAAAGATAAATCTTTAAAAAAATCAATAGCCAAAATGATATCTTTTGGGGAGGTGTATTTTGCTCCCCTTCAAAGTCCAACAAGAGAAGGATAAAAACGCAAAGTGGGGGGCACCTGGGTGGCTCAGTGGGTTAAGGCCTCTGCCTTCAGCTCGGGTCATGATCCCAGGGTCCTGGGATTGAGCCCCACATCGGGCTCTCTGCTCCTCGGAGAGCCTGCTTCCTCCTCTCTCTCTCTCTGCCTGCCTCCCTGCCTACTTGTGATCTGTCAAATAAAAAAATAAAAAAACGCAAAGTGGAAGGTCCTGATACAGTACATCTTTGTGCCGAAATGCAACTCAGTCACTTCCACTTGGCTCTTCCTTCTGTCTTCTCAATCCTGGTTAAATGCTCCTCTTTGTGGTTTAAGGCATCACTGTACCTGTGGTTCAGTTCATAGGACCATTGTCTCCAATATAAAATGATGAATGTTCTTTGCTGCAAGTTGAGTATCATTCTTATTAATCCAGTTCCTTTATCATGCCTGGAGCACAAAATGGAAAAACACATAAATAATAAAAACTACGCCCTTGATAACATTTTTGAATGTTCCTTAGATATTTGTCAAAACATAATTAAATGAAAATATAATGTGTGCCTTATATATATGTATTTAATAGCTTATAAGAAAATGCATAAAAAAGATTGTAGATACCAAAGTAATAAACCTATACATATACTTATATTAATTACATGGGAAGTTAAAAAAATCATCTGTGTACTTTCTAGATGTGCTCATCTTCATTTGGCTCTGCTCAAGTTTTCTGGTGTCAACCACTGGAAGCAGCTTTTTGAGAAAACTTGGACATGGACCATGGAAGACTCAAGGACATTCTTAAGTATCTATCAGATAGTACCCCTTAAGTAATTATAATTGTCCTTGGTGAAAGAATTTCAGAAAGAATTTCAGAATCAAACCTCAAAAGGCTCATCTGCTTTTGAAGACGACGTTTGTGGAAAACTATGACAGATTGCAGGAAAAATACGGTGATGAAAAAAAATCTATGGGGAGTTTTCTTTGGGGAAGAAAAAAGTTTTAAGAGTTTCCACTTGTACCATATTTTCCCACTTCATCAATACTCGTTTATTAATCTTTCTTATGAGAAGTAACATAGCAAAAGCCATTTTTTTTAAATGTATTAAAGCCTAAGCCAACCAGTGGATCAGAGGCTTCTAATTCAGGAGTTATACATATGCTATTATCTTTCCATATGATATATGACAGTAATATCATGTAAAGACTGATCTGATCTGCATATTGGCCTCTTGAATCACATCTAATGAGTCTGAACTGACAAGAAGGAAATCACACACCAATTAAATGAGATATCTTGGGCTCAACGAATGTATGTCTAAAAATGGAAGAAACCAATTTAATTATCTGTAGGCTTCATCTCCCTGATTTATGTAATTAGAGAGTAAAAAATCACTCACTAGGAATTTGACTAGTAGACTCATGACTTAAATAGGAACTTGGGGCAGATGGCCTGAACTAACCCTTCCATATGGGATTCTACAGAAATAGGAAAAAAAATTAAAAGGCTTTGGTCTATTCTGGCTCATTTACTTCCTTCCTCACCAGTTCCCTTCCATCCTCTGTGTGGCTACATCACAGGGTTCTCACATAGTCACCAGGGACAGAGAATTATTACCCAGTATTGTTACAAGTGACTATGGATATAATACACATGTTTCTGTATCTGGACTCCTTTCCTTCAGCCTTGAACTAAAATCCCTAAGGATAAAAATGACATCTTGATGGTAGATTTGGGCATTTGTACCACCTAGTGAGCAGATAGATGCATACTAATGATAGGCTGTCTGGCACCATGTGTTAGAATACAACAGAGGTAAAAACTCAATAATCCAAACCTATGTGAAAGCCAGAGGCAGCAACTTTAAGCCTCTTTGGACAGTCTTCTCCAGAAATATGCTGTGAACCTGGCACTGAATACAACTTGAAATCACGGTGGTGTTTAACAACTTCCTCTTCCTCACTAGAACTCACAACCACTCTGTAAAAGAGGATCCCTCACTAGATTATCTCTAAGACCCTCTCCCCTTGCCGTAATCCATTGCCCTATGCCTGTGATTCTACTGCTGTGTAAACATATCCCCACTATTGGCAACGTTAAAATAAAGGTAAGCAAACAAACCAAACAAGTGGCTTCCTCTTCATACAAAAGAATGGTGTTGTGCCTCGAGGCTAATTGGACCTAATGGTATGATATTGGCTAGAAGCGGTAGAAGGCTGAGTCCTTGTAAACACAGCTTCTTTCCTGACCTTCTATCTACTCTGAGGATCTAACAGACACTTCACGGAAATGGTGGTACAACAGTATTAGTATTCAGGTAGATAAAAATTAAAACCTCAGGGCTGTACCTTGACCCGCCTAAAGAAGGGCTAAAATGACAATGACTCACGATATTAACATCAAGTACTTGTCTAGAGGTGGGACAATTTTACCTCTCCCACACTGATAGCAGAGATCAGAATTGAGCCACAATCTTGGAAAACTGTGTGGCAGGATCTGCTGTAGCTGGCCCCCAAATTCCAGTCCTACCTCTACATCCAATACAAATGAGTAACTATGGACATCCAAAGCTTGTACAAGAATGATGGTAGTAGCATTATTTGGAAATGGGCAATAGCCTGGGGTATGTTTGTCCATTGGGATACCACACAGTGAAGAAAGTAAGTTGCCACCAGGTACAACAACATAAGGGGATCATATGCGTGACAAGGAGTGTAAGACATCCAAGGTTACAAACCAAATGATTTCACCTCAATATATTAAAGAAACATATTGAACTATCAAACTGGACATCAGTTTGTGTTAGAACTCATAGTTTCTGAAATGCTCGCATGTTCGTGTTTTGTTTTAGGTCATGTGTGCAGAGATATTTTTATTCCTGAAAAGTCACTAGATTTTTTTTAAATAAAAAAACACACAACTTCAAAATTAATTCTAAAATTAAAGATATTTACTATGATAAGACTATAGACAGCTGCAGAATTTCATATGAATTTTTTAAAAATCTCCAGTTTATTTTATAGAATGTTTTCAAGATATTTCTGTAAAATTAATAAAGCATTTCTAACTGTTAGAAATACTTCCTTAGTTACCCTATATGTTACTAAAAATGGGTCTCTGGCTTATAAACTAGAGACATTAGCAATGCACGACTCCTGATTTTCTTGTTTCCTGTAAGGGGAAGACTTGGTAAACTTGGTACCAGTATCGTGCAGAGAACTTATTCATAACAGCCCATGACTCAGGGCCAGATTACTGGAAGGAAGGGTTTTTGTTTTGTTTTGTTTCTGAGAGAGAGGACACACATGGGAGGTGGGTGACGGAGAGGGAGAAAGAGAATCTTAAGCAGGTTGCATGCCCAGCACAGAGCTCTAAGCGGGGCTCGATCTCACGACCGCAAGATCATGACCTGAGCTAAAATCAAGGGTCCAATGTTCAAATGACTGAACCACCCAGGTGCCCCTGAAGGAAGGTTGTTGTTGTTTTTTTTTCCTCTAAGATTTTACTTATTTATTTGACAGAGAGAGGCAGTGAGAGAAGGAACACAAGCAGAGGGAGTGGGAGAGGGAGAAGCAGGCTTCCCGCCGAAGCAGGGAGCCCAGTGCGGAACTCCATCCCAGAACCCTTGGACCATGACCTGAGCCAAAGGCAGACGCTTAATGACTGAGCCACCCAGGCACCCCAGGGAAGGCGTTTATAAGTAGACAGTTCCTATGTGGTGCTATGTTTAGGGGTACCTGTGGCACCAAGGGAGTTCCTTAAAGAGTTTTTCCCACTTGTCTGTCTCTGACTTCTTAAATTTTACCTTTAGCCTTTCTCCTCATAATTAAAGAAAGCTGTTCTCTATGAACAGATTCCTTTGGGAATTAATTTAGGTTATCCAATTTTGTGCAGTGTATTACCACATACGCTACAGATCTAATGGGGACCAGGATGAGACTATGTAGTCTGGAGAGGGAACCATGTTTATGAAGTTCAAGTCTGGCTCCCCTATGAACCAAGGGTAGCCTGAGGAGATTTGACCTCCCTGCAGACAGAGAAGAACCTGTGGGAAAAAAATGAGTACGAAAAGGAATCAGAAGTTGATAGAGGATGGCTGTTCCTCCTCCAAATAAGAGAGAGAACAATAGGAAAGCTCTCACTTTCTTGAGTACATCTGATGGCAAGGTACTGGGCACTATTTAGGAGCTTTGAGAGTTGTCTCAGCAATTTTTCCCAGAGGAGTACATTTGGTATTTGACATTTTGATTATCACACAAAGAATAACAAATACATTAACCATTGCCACGAAAATCACTTCTCCAAAAATTAAAAATATAGTCATCTCTTTAACTTTTTCTTGAAGGATAATCCAGTTTTATAGAAAGTAAGGGGAAATTCTGTAACAACAGAGACAAACAAGTGAAAAAAAATGCAAAACCTTTGTCTATTGACTCTAGGTGAGGCTTCAGGAGAAATATGAAATTACCCGAAGCATTGGGATGCATAAACTGGTAGATGCCCCATGAACCCTACTTTTTTTGTGGTCTGTCTACACAAAGTTTGCATTTACAGGTTTGTGGCAATTAAATTACCTGCATCAAAATCTAATATATGTGACATTTTTACCTATTTTGTAACATTAATCAAGAGTAGGCATTTAAAGAATACATAGCGGGGCGCCTGGGTGGCTCAGTGGGTTAAAGCCTCTGCCTTTGGCTCAGGTCATGATCCCAAGGTCCTGGGATGGAGCCCCGCATCGGGCTCTCTGCTCAGCAGGGAGCCTGCCTCCCCCTCTCTCTGTGCCTGCCTGTCTGCCTACTTGTGATCTCTATCTGTCAAATAAATAAATAAAATCTTTTAAAAAAAAATAAAGAATATACAGCAATGTGTGCTTGTAAGTGCATAGCAATGATTCACACACATCACAAACTATGACTCTGAAAACAGACAATATAGGGATTATTTCCCTGAACTTCGAGGTTGCACAAACTCAAGGAAATCAAGTTTCTTTCCTATTTGATTCATGGAATTGTGCAATGCAGGGGGATTTCAAATCACTTTTTCTCCACACCAACATTAATGTTCAAGTACCCAGCTAATATAATTAAATTGGATTACTTCCCATGTGGTAACACTTCTGCCTTCCATTGTCATTGGGGTCCCACCTTGGTGAAGTGGGACTGAGTAGTCTCTCATCGATGAGAAATCTGGGGAGTCTTTAGGAGATTTGTGAATTTTTGAATGTCACTTCAACACAAACACACTATCATGTTCTGTCAGGGGGTTTGGAGTGCTAGCTTTTTTTTTTTTTTTTTTTTTTAAGATTTTTTAAATTTATTTATTTGTCAGAGAGAGCGAGAGAGAGCGAGCAAGCACAGGCAGACAGAGTGGCAGGCAGAGGCAGAGGGAGAAGCAGGCTCTCTGCCGAGCAAGGAGCCCAATATGGGACTCGATCCCAGGATGCCGGGATCATGCCCTGAGCCGAAGGCAGCTGCTTAACCAACTGAGCCACCCAGGCGTCCCGAGTGCTAGCTTTTTAAGACAAAATTTGTTTCACTGCAATATTTGCAGGAATCTATTGTGAACAATTTCTGTAGTTTCAATGAAACTTAGTATCAGTGAGACTCTAGAACCTGACTTATTACTTCTCATTTAATTCCTGTATCATGTTATGATGTGGTTAGAGACAAGCCAGGACATGTGGTACATATGAAATATATCATAATATGTGCCTAAAATTAGACAACATAAAACTTCTGACTATGGTTAAAAAGGTCAAGACTGCCTTTATTTAAGGTCAACCTCTGTGCATTTAAATATCATTCATAGAATTTATTTCTAAAAATATGTGGATATGGTGGTGTCTGGGTGGTTCAGTAGGTTAAGTGTCTGCCTTCAGCTCAGGTCATGATCCCAGGGTCCTGGGATCTAGCCCCGCAGGGTCAGGCTCTCTGCTCAGCGAAGGATCTGTTTCTCCTTCTCCCTCTGCCCGTCCTCACTGCTCCTTCACATGCCCTCTCTTAAATAAATAAAGAAAATCTTAAAAAAAAAAAGAATATATAGACTCGATAAATTATATTTGCATAATTTTATTCATATCAAAGTCTTTATGATATATAGAATTATATATAAATCAAGTGGTCATTTAAGAGAGGATATATAGAATAAATTAATGCACGTTAATACAATGGAATCCATGGCCTGTATTCATCATACTTATTTATATATATGATGCTTATATCATGACATCACTTATTTAAAAAATAAAAATTCAGTAATATAGACAACAAAATACAGTTATCAATAGGCAATGTGATATTGGTCAGTGGTTTTTGCTGTTTCCACCAAAATCTACATGGTGAATCAATTTAATGGGAACAAGTTTGTGTATCTGTTTCAGTACCTGGACATGAATGGGTGTGTATTTGTTCTGTAAATTATTAAATTATCACAAAAATCAATTCTAGTAGAGTATAAGGATTGGGGAATTAGAAATAAGGAATGCTTGTTGAATGGGGTCGTTTTGCGATTTCTAAAATAGGTATGATTTTAAGTGGTAAGGTAGAGAAGGACACATTTTTTAATGGTCTGTATTTCTTATTCAATCACCTTACCCCTATGAAATATCGGAAAACAAACCACCATGGTATAAGCTATCTCACTTATTCCTAGGAGACCCAGTGTGGAGCACCCAGGGACCAGACTCAGAGATGACTATATAATCCAGGTCAGTCAGGAGACAATGCTGAAGCCTCCTACAGGCAGAACTGCGTGGAACAGAGGTCAGTAATTCTTGGGCATGTACTAACATTTTTTGCTGTTTCTCTCATTTATACCCCAGATTTTTTTAACCCTTTTTTAACTGAAAACATGATATAAAACCAAAGAAGTGTCTGGTATGTTACATAAACTCCATTTCAATTACTTTTATGAATCTACTTATTTAAACTAAATATACACTTAGAAAGCATGGAAAACAAAGAAATCAAGTATGGATTGCACAGATTTCACCTATTTTTTATTGCTTTTCATGCCTTGTATTTTTACATATTCTTATTTTTTTTCTTAGAATTTTTAAGAAAACATTTTTAAAAATATGTTTCTACAGAGAATGATATTTAAATGAGTTTAAGCTAAGGGTTTGGAGACCTGTCCATTGAGCACTAGATCATTATTCAGATTTTTTTTTATCTCTTCTTCATCGAACTTCATCCCCACTTTTCCTAAATTCTCACAGAAGAGGACTTGTATGATATTACATAAAATAAAATATAATTGGTTTGGGTAAAATAAAACCAGTGGAACATATAATTCAAGTGACCTCTTAACACCATTTTTTTAAAGGAAAGCGAGGCAGATTTCAAAGATATTTAAAAGTAGATGAGATAAAATAAAACAATATTAAAAAGTCTAGGAATTGGAAAAGGTGCAGTTCAAATTTGAATCTCTTTGGAGTTTAGGATTGTGGACATGAGTACTTCTAACATGCCTCTTATATATCTGAACTATTGGTGAATAGACCATCAAAATTCTAGTAAATTGAGGCAGAGAGACTCACACAGTAAATCACAATCCCTTGTTTGCTGCCCTGTCACCTGCTACCAGAATCTCTATGATCAGAGCCCAGATGTTCTTCATTAATCTCCCCCCAGCAAGAGCAGTTGTCTGAAGGGAGCATGGTTAGCCCTGGAAATTTCCTATCTGCCCATTTTAGAGTATGTCTCCTAAACATCCTCCATTTTGCTCCTCAACAACCAGTGGGTCCTGAACCTCAGACTGGCTCTATCCCTTGTTTACTGAGACTGGAAAGGACATGGGGTGGGTGGGGGAGTGGAAGCATGTTGTCTGAAGGAATTCTTCATATGGCCCACTATTTTGGATTTTGGGGGTAAACAAAAGAATACATTTATTACTGAATTCCTATTCATTATATTCATAACTGAGTGCCTCTCAGTTATGCCTCTCTATTATAAAATATAACAATATTTCTACTAGACATAAAAAAAAATGCCTTGCTGAACACATGGTAACCTGACCAAATAATTGTAAGAACTACAGCCTTAAACAATGATGACATTAATTTCCTTATAGAATAAACAATTAGCAAAATTTATCATAAATGTAACATATGTTGGTATGCAAATAGCATGCTTTAATTTGGATGAAATTGTGCTACAAATTCTGTACAGTGGTGTACAGATGTAGGCAATATTATTATCAAATCGTTTCTATTGATTTGGGTATATTTCCAGGACAGTCTCGTTCACCTAAACAGTCCTGACATTGTCTCTCTTCCTAAATGCAGAAAAATAGAACCAGCAATTTAACTACTAAGAGATCTGGTAAGATGATGTTAATCCTGGTTCCATTTCCTTCTCTCACAAGCAGGGTTTCCCAGATCTGAGAGATGGCTGTTGAGAACTGCACCGTGATTACTGACTTCCTACTCCTAGGACTCTCTGGCAGAAAGGATGTGCAGCAGGGGCTCTTTGTGTTCTTTCTGCTGGTTTATGGCATAACCATGATTGCCAACCTAGGGATGATCCTGCTGATCAAGCTTGACTCCAGGCTCCACACACCCATGTATTATTTCCTGAGCAATCTCTCTTTCTGCGATGTCTGCTACTCTTCCACTATCTCTCCCAAGATGCTGGTTGACTTCTTATCTGAGCAAAAGAGGATTCCATATAATTTATGTGCAATTCAGATGTATTTTTTTGGGGTCTTTGCAGATGTGGAATGTCTCATGTTGGCTGTCATGGCTTATGACCGGTATGTCGCCATTTGTAATCCACTTCTTTACACAGTCGCCATGTCCAGGAAAATCTGCATCCAGCTCGTGTCCCTTGCCTACTTTGTTGGCTTAGTGGATTCAGCAATCCACACCTGCTGCACATTCCGACTGTCATTCTGCAATTCCAAAATCATCAATCACTTTTTCTGTGACATCCCACCCCTGTTAGCCCTCTCCTCTTCAGATACATCCATCAACGAGATAGTGATGTTCACTTTCATTGGTTGCGTGGTGGAGTGCAGCATCATTACCGTTCTCCTCTCCTATAGCTATATCATTGCTACCATTCTTAGAATGAACTCAGCTGAGGGGAGACGCAAAGCCTTCTCTACATGTGCCTCCCACCTGACCGCAGTGGCTATATTTCATGGCACACTCCTGTTCATGTATTTCCGACCCAGCTCCAGTTACTCCATGGACACAGACAAAGTGTCCTCTGTCTTCTACACGGTGGTCATTCCTATGTTAAACCCACTCATCTACAGCTTAAGGAATAAGGATGTGAAAGGTGCCCTGAAAAAAGCATTCAGCACTAAATTATGTTCTGGATGAAGTTGTATTTTTCACCCAATGGTAATTATTTAAAGATTTTGTGAACTAGAGCTGAGGTCTTTTGACATATGTTCCTATAGTTTCACCAACACAACCTTCTAGATGTTTCCAATTATTTATCATGGCACCTAAATTGAGTGTGAGAAGAGTCATTATTTATATTGGTCTTGTGTTCCAACTAAGAAGAGTAATTCCAGGTTCAATTGCTGGTATGCAAAAAGATCTTTTTATACTTGTGTTCTCTGTTCAAGGTTCCATGAACGCAATGCCCTTTCTAGTATTGTTCACTAATATTTCTACTTTACGATTTAAAAATCTCAGGTCCAAATATCATTTAAAATACTTATTAAATAAAGGCATGAGTGTCCCCTGCAAAACTGATGCAAAGGAACCTTTGCAAATTAACAATTGCTCTAGACTTATACTCCACCCCAGAGTACACACCGGTCTGTAGGTTCTCCTTCCTGACCTCACTCTGGAGAACAGATATCATGCTGTGGACAACTGTATAGATGCTGCATAGAGAAAGTTGGGACCCACCCCTTGAATGAAAGCCACTGGAAAGACGACTCAGTCTCTCTTGATGTGTTCATAGCATTACACGAATAAAATTTTAAAAATTGCCTAACTGATATAGTTTACGTTGAAAGGAAAATTTATTGACTCTATAATATGTTCAATGGAAAAAAAGCAAAGAACAAAGTAATATTTATATAGAATTTTATTTGTAATAATTGAATCTCTGTGCATCTGTGAAATAAACACAATTTTAATAATGGTCAGCACTGAGTAGCTGGATGTTAGGTAATCTTGTATTTTTTTTCCATAAACTTAATTGCATGTGTTGTTTGCACTGTCATCAACTAAGAACTAACACATTTATGAAAAACATAACAAGAGGTACTCAAGAGTATTCTTTTTATTTTAGGTTATTGTCAAGAAGGGAACAATAAGAGGCTTTTTTTTTTTTTTTTCTGGTTCCAGGAGGAGAGAGCAATGGTAGTACAAGGTTTTTCATTTAAATCTTCTTCCCTATTTTTATACATTCCTTTAGTGTATAAAATGGCCTAAGTGTACTTCAGAATGTCATAAGAAATAAATAACACATTTAAATGATGCAATATTCAGCAAGTTATTAGTCTTTCATTACTGATTGAACAGAATTTTAAGACAAATCAAAGTATATCATTATCTATTGAATATTTTACTTTACAATCTCAAATAATTTTTTGTTCTTCATAGAATATATCTTTTATCAGACCTCTCCATCTGTCCAAATCCCTTCCCATCACAATGTACTTTATTGAAGTTGTATTAAATATATTCCTATCTGTAAAGGAATAACATGTAATACATGTCATACAAAATTGGATTCACTGGCCAGCTTTCATATATACATAAGAATAGTAGATATTTGGGACGCCTGGGTGGCTCAGTTGGTTAAGCGGCTGCCTTTGGCTCAGGTCATGATCCCAGCATCCTGGGATCAAGTCCCACATCGGGATCCTTGCTCGGCGGGGAGCCTGCTTCTCCCTCTGCCTCTGTCTGCCTCTCTGTCTGCCTGTGCTCACTCTCTCTCTCTCTAACAAATAAATAAAAATTTAAAAAAATCTTAAAAAAAAAGAATAGTAGATATTTGTTCTTTATATTTTCTTTTAAAGATTTTAATGTAATAGCCTTTAAACATGATCAGGAAACCAGGATTGTGTTTTGTTTGGTTTTTGTTTATGCTTTATTTTCATTTTTAAAAAATGGTAAAGATGAGAGAAAATTTAAGATAAGAATGGGAATTCAAAGGGAGATAGAAATGGCTCACATCTGTATACTATCATTTACTTGTTAGCTATGTGACCATAGATCACTGGTCCTGTTAACACTCAGTGTCCTCATCTCTTTAACATGGCTTTAAAATATATATATATATACATCTTTAACATGGCTTAATATATATATATTTAATAATATGTATATATTATAATATATATATAATTATATATATTACATATATTATATATAAAATATATATATTATATAATATTTTTAACATGGCTTTAAAATATATATATTTTATAATATGTATATGTTATATACATATCATATATTATTATATATTTTATAATATGTATATATTATAAAATATATATATAATTATTATATATAATTATAAATATATATATAATAAAGACATAGATATTTTTATAATCGGGTATATATCTATTTGTCTGAGGAATGATATTGGCATTTCTAACATCATTCAGAGTCAATCAACTCCTTCTCAGGAACTAAACTCTGGTCCTGAAAGAAAACATGGCATATTCATGGCATCCTGTCATGAAATGGTGTCTCCAGGATCCATTTTCATCCACTGTAGAGCCCATTCATTCAGATTCCAGTTGTACATTGTAACCTCAGGTCCTCTTGGAGCTCTTTGCCCAGCCACACTGGGACTTGTTTTTCCTGATGTTTCCTTTACTCCTGGTTGGAGCTGAGCAAAGACTTCTTCACTGCTACCCATGCTGGCCCACACCATTCCCTCATCCAGTCCAGATACTCTGACCACACATTGCCAAGAAATAAGTTTAGATAATTAATCTCAGAATACCACATTTTATGTTATCCTGTGTGGCCCTATCCCAAGGACCACAGCTGAAATAGAACATTGTTGGAGGAGGTCATGGAGAAGATGTGATCACTGGTTGACCTGTAAGCTGGACCCAAGGAATCAGAGGATCCTCACCCATCTCCTGTCCTTGGAATGTACATTCCACCCACTGGCCCCACAGTTTGAACTGTTCCAAGGGCATAGCCTTGAGAGATCAATGTGCTGTTGAGATCACCTAGATGCTATAAATGACTGAACCCAGTTAAGGCCTCTGTATAAACATCTAGGATTCTGGAGTGAAGATCTACTCATTTTATGGCTTTCCAAGATCAGCTTCATATGTAAGTTCATTACACCTGCCACCTAACAATCTGGAGTGGCCTGCCTCTTTCTTCTGTCTCTCCTCAACCTCTGTGTGGGTATGTGGGGGAGGTTCTGAACCAACATATACTTAACAACAAAGGAACAAATATCCATCTGTTGTGATGAACCCATACACTGTGGTGAACGTTTTCTGCTCAGTATTTAGGATGAAACACTTGCTTCTCATTGACATCAAGCTGCCATTCTACTCTTCCCTATTGACAGCCCCCGTTGACCAGAGCCTTAACTCACTACTGAGGTGTATGGACAAAAACCTACTTTAAAAAAATATTTTATAACTATATAATGTATTATTCGCCCCAGGGGTAGAGGTCTGTAAATTGCCAGGTTTACACACTTCACAGCATTCACCATAGCACATACCCTCTCCAATGTCCATAACCACACCACCCTCTCCCTACACCCCTCCCCCCTGGCCCCCCTCAGTTTGTTTTGTGACATTAAGAGTCTCTTTTGGTTTGTCTCCCTCCCAATCCCATCTTGTTTCATTTATTCTTTTCCTACCCCCCCCAAGCCCCCCATGTTGCATCTCCACTTCCTCATATCAGGGAGATCATACAATAGTTGTCTTTCTCCGATTGACTTATTTCACTAAGCATAATACCCTCTAGTAAAAACCTACTTTTAAAGATAGTTTCCACTGCAGTGAATAAAACTGTGATTTTGGTTTACAAACCAGTCTGCATTTTCACTGACAGATGGCTTTTCTGTCTAATTTACTGTCCTGCTATTCAACCTTACCTTTGGTTTAGCACTTTCTTTAGGCTTTCTGCCACACCTTGTCTATGGGTCATGTCCCAGCAGCCCACCTGTGATCTCACCATTTATTGGCTTCTGATCCCATCTCTTGCTGTCAGAGGATAACTTCCTAAGAAAGTTTGTTTACCAATCAAGAGACTTCAAACTAAATGTATTCTTGAGGGACTAGTTTATGAGCCAGACTTTAATTTTGGTGATATTTGCAAATTGTTTTTAAATAAGTCACCAGACTTGACAATATTTTGCAATAGTCACATGTATATACAGTACCATTCTAGAGAAAGAAACAAAAAAAAAAAACCTGCAAGAAAATAGCTATAAGTATATAATCTAAATTAAAAACAATTGATAACAAACACACTCATGTTTATTTCATAAAAATTTACTCAGTATCTACACTGGAGAAAATACTGTGATAAAGAGGCAATGCATCAAATGAGGGACAATAATTAATGAAAAGTCTAGTACAGGGATAAACCACAGACACATAGAACTATAAGATTAGATAGAAAATTCTAAGAGTCTTAAAAGAAGAACACTTAAGATTCTAGTGAGGTTTAGGATGTGACTTACCATCTATAATTGAACTGGTATAAAAATTCATATGGTAATTAAAATTTGAAGAAGAATTTTTTAGAGAGAGTATAATTAGACAGCCAAGCTACAGTGCACACATATTTATATGGAAATAAAAATTAATTGAAAAATGTTTCCAGTAAATTGCATTTATTTTCTTTCTCACAAAAAAAAGAGTTGTATTTTAATGGCTTAGTCAATATTGAGAATAATTGCAATTAATTTAGGATGGGAGAGAAAAGGAGTAAAAATATGAAATATGGACATTAGGCAAAGGGTAAATCTATTCCTAGAATATATATTAAAAATGTCAACTTTAAAATAATATAGAGACAGACATAACACAGGTAATGTGACAGACTCAGTTCTGATGTCATGCTTGGGCCCTATTCTGTAGTTGAGACCTCATTACCCACAGATTTGGGGAACATCCATATTAAACTGACTTTTCCGATATTGTAGAAAAGTTGTCAGGCTCAGTTTCATTCTTCCTTAAGAAAACAATTTTCGGCTGATCATTTTCCTAAAGGCTTTTTTGACATCTTTGTTCCTTATACTGTAAATTAGGGGATTCAACATAGGTATAATCAATGTGTAGAACACAGAGGTCACTTTGTCAATATCCAGTGAATGACCAGTGCTGGGGCGCAAATAAATAAAAATGAGGGTACCGTGGTAGATTGTGACTATGATCAGATGGGAGGCACAAGTGGAAAACCCTTTTCTCCTTCCTTCAGCAGAAACTGTTTTAAGAATAGCTGCTATGACGCAGACATAAGAGAGAAGGACTGCTAGAAGACAGATAGCTTCCACCAAACTAGCGAAGAATACCAGAATAATGTCATGAATGTAAGTATCAGTGCAGGACAGAGAGAAGAGTGGGGAGATATCACAGAAGAAATGGTTAATTTCTTTGGAGCAGAAAGACAGATGAAAGGTATTAGTAGTGTGAATAATTGAGCTCATGGTACCTCCCAAAAATGCTCCAAGGGCAAGCTGGCAGCAAATCTTTTTGGACATAATAACTGTATAAAGCAATGGGTTGCAGATTGCTATGTACCGGTCATAAGCCATGGCAGCCAAGAGGAAGGATTCTGTGTCAACCAAAGAGCAGAAAAAATATAATTGTGCAGCACAGCCCTTATAAGAAATGGTCTTTTTATCAGAAACCAAGTCCACAAGTAATTTAGGGGCAATTACAGAAGAGTAGCATGCATCTACAAATGACAATACACAGAGGAAAAAGTACATCGGAGTGTGCAAGTGGGAACTGGTTGTGATTAATAGCATCATCCCAAAGTTCCCCACGAGGGTAACAGAGTAGATAAAAAGAAACACAGCAAAAAGAATCCTCCAAAGTTCTGGATGGTTACTAAATCCCAAGAGAAAGAACTCAGTCTTCACAGTGTGGTTCCCAATCTCCATTCTGTGCAGTGCCCTTGGACTTCTGAAGTTGTGGCACAGTAATGATGGAAATATTAATAACAACCTCAGCATTCACTAAAAAAATAAGAACTAAAACAGTCAAAATAAATACAAGAACAGTTCCACATCCACTTGGTCATCCTGGTAACAGCTAGGCACATCTACAGCTAGGATAGAGTTATGCATTTCAAATGTTGAGATTTTAAATTTTTTTAAAGATTTTAATTATTTGAGAGAGAGAGAGAGAGAGAGAGAGGAGAGAGAGAGATAATGAGAGAGAGCATGAGCAGCAGGAAGAAGCAGAGGGAGAGGAGTAAAGCAGACTCCCTGTTGAGCAGGGCGACCAAGGCAGGTCTTAATTCTAGGACTCTGAGATCATGACCTGAGCCAAAAGCAGGTGCTCAACTGACTGAGTCACCCAAGTACCCCAGATTTTCAACTTTTTATTAAATTGACAATGCATCAGTTGTCTTACTTAAAACTATTGTTTTCCATAGAGAAACCACCATCAAATCAGTTGTTGAACTCCACTGTCATCAACTTCCTCATCTTCCACCAGTGTCAAGTAATAGTGGTTAACCACATGGTTATATAACAAACTGAATAAATAGCCTCTGTCCCCACTTGTGTTGTTTTTATTTTCACAACAGACAGCATTACTGGTCCAGGTGAACCCCCATGTAGGTAGAGGAGCAGAAGTTATATGTTTCTCACCTTGAGATGTGGTTTCACCTCTGAGGAACCAAAGAACTCCTATGAGTTGTTTGAAATCCACTGATAAAATAGAAAGGAGAAAGATTCTGCATTAGTTATAAAAGTCACTGAATCCCAGCTCTGTTGCTCAGAAGTTGTGAGACCTCGGTCAGGCCAAAGAACCACCGAGTTTCTGTCCATCATCTATGAGAGTGGTAGTACCTTTCCCATCAAACTGCAATTGTTAAATGAATGTCCTTCTACAGATTCAATCTCCTCACCATCTTGTCCTTTTGTGGTTCTAAAGCTGGCAGCATAGCAATTCTGAGTCAATCCAGACATCTGTTTTATTTTTCTGGTATTCAAGCTATGGATTAAAACTGGAAAAATCCTCATGCCCACAAATGTGTTAAATTCAATCCAGGCAATGAGAAGATGATATCCAGGAATGTTTCCATGCCCTCCACAGTGAAAAATTGCAAAAGATGTTGAAAAAGCCTCATCTACCTACTTTACCTTTCTGCCTCTCATTGTCTTTGCTCTAGTTTAGAAAGCTGTTGGACAACCAATAACAACACAAGTGGTACTTCTTTACAGATAAGCACATTTAGTCCAGGGTAGAGATAATCGGTTTCCCTCCCTCCTGTGGAAAAAGCCAGTTTTGTATCTATTTCTATATTTATTTGTGAATTCTAGTTCCATAATTCTTTGCATTATTTTTATACCAGTTAGAACAGTTGAATGAATTAATTAATAAATGAAGTAAAATCACTGACATGCTTTCATCTCATATTTGTATAAAAGTTAGACATATATATTGTATATATGGTTGAATAAATTGTTTTTTACTATTGCATGTCACACACAACAAATTTTCTCCTTTAATCACTATTATAAACCTTCATAATTCTTCCTAGGTCTCATTCTGTGACCTTCTTCTCACTGCCAGAAAAACATTTCTGTCTTGTAGAGAAAAATATCGGGTAACAAGAATGTGTTCAACTTTTTCATCAAGTCATCATATAAACATTTGGGCTCATCAGTGACCTCCTCTCTCCCTTCCTTTCCATGCCTCTCCTCTATGAGGTGAATCCTTTCAACAGTGCAGCCAACTCTATCTATATCAGTTAATATATTTATACTATTACTACTAATGTCTCCTTTGTAAACTTGCAGCATGTACCATTGAAGTCAATTTCACCTTTAAATATATTACTCGGTATCTATTTCTATTTATTCTCTTTTATGCCAAAATTTTCTTACTGACATCTACACTGATTTCCACTTTCTCACTTCAGCCTACTGATACAGGATTTTTATGCCAACAACTTAAAACCCTTTTTTGTTTCAATCCCAAACTACACCCTCACTGTCAAATCCAGAGATTTTTTGTTAGGTAGTGAACTTTAGTTCTCTACTCCGTGTAAGCACTTCGACCTCTCCCTTCTTCTTAAAACCCCCTTTTCTTTTGGCTTCTATATACCTCTCTTAATTTCAGTACTAATGTCAGTATACACCTACTCAGCCTCCTTCATTCATGGTGGCACTTTCCTAGGGCTTCATTCTCAACCTACTTCTCTCCTCACCATGCACACTTTCCCTACATTTTCTGTCTCTCTTCTTACAATACTAAGTATACAATGATAGTTTCCATGTACCCATTCCAAAAGCATCTGTCTGACTAAAGCGAACTATCAAATAAGCATGTGTACATTTCAGCATGCCAGAAACAAAATGTAATTACTATCGCTTCCCACAACTTATGCCTATTCTATGATCTCTATCTTGGTATGCATCTCTACCACCTCCATTGCTAGTCCAAATAAGAAACAACCTCTAGCTCAAAACTGAACAAGAGCCATTGATTCAATCTGTGAAATGTGGCAAATATCCAGTGTCTCCTTCTTGTCATCACATCCCATTATTTAATGTCATCACTCATTTTCCTCAATTTGAACCTCTAAATTAGCCTCATTCTCTCCAATTCCCATCTTATTTCTAAACATGATCCAAAATGTATCCATAAACCACTGTAAGAGTTACCTGTATAAAATAGATTTTGTATTGTGTTTCTTTCTCCTTAAACCTTTAAATTATTCCCTGTTCCTTACAAGCTCAGCATTTACATACACTCAGTTTTCATATACATTCCCATTTTTATCTCCTATATTCCACCTCACTCCAAATACTTTGCCTTAAGAAAAGTGTTAATTGGAGAAAGAAGCATCTCAGGTTTACTAGCCAACTATTTGGAACTCTCCTTTCCTGAAATATATATGGCATCCTCCTTAGAAAATATCAACTCTCATTGAGTGACAGCCCATCTGTTCCTGTCTATGAATATGAGAGGCAAAATTGTCGGTCGACCTAAAAGTGGAAAAATGGCCACTGCTAGCAAGGCAAAAAAAAAAAAAATATTATATATATAGACATTTATTATATATATAAATATAAATATACATATATATATATATATATAGCCAGTGGCTAGAAAGGCAAAGGTGGATGAAAATGTTTCTTTCTTGTGCAATTCACTCTTTTCCAATTATGAAAAATGATTATCCAAAGGCAGGCATGAACGAAAGAGGCTCCTCTTTAGGACAATCCTTAAATAAGCTTGGGTTCTGAGCCATGGAGAACAACCACTTTTTTGCTGAAGTTATTTTCTACCAAGTCTTTATTTTTTTTTCTTTTAAATATTTTATTTATTTATTTGTCAGAAAGAGAAGAGAGAGAGAGAGCAGAAGCACAGAGAGCTGCAGGCAGAAGAGGCAGAGCAGGCAGAGGGAGAAGCAGGCTCCCTGTTGAGCAAGGACCCTGATATGGGGCTTGATCCTAGGATTCTGGGATCATGACCTGAGCAGAAGGCAGACACTTAACCGACTGAGTCAACCAAACATCCCAAATCCTTAATTTCTAATCATAGAAGTAGGGTACTGAAGAAATCCATCTATATAGAGAATATTTACTTGTAATTATCTTTCAAAGATGTCATATGCTTTAAGACCAAAAAAAAGCTTTCAGAATTGAAAAATGGAATATTAAAGTCAAGGGAACAATAGAAGAGGAAAGGAATACAAGATAAAAAATTAAGAAGAGTCCAAAGAAGAGTCAAATAATCTGTTCTCCGTAACTGGCGGGTGAGAATAAACTCTAAAAGTGTCCAGCAAAATTACCTATTCCTGTATTTACTTCTCTATGGTGAGCCCTAGTCCCTACCTTTGTAAACCATTTTTTTCTGTTCCCTCAAATTCACTCCCTTAACCCTACCCCAGTCCTGTCACCTGTGTATTGATAACTGCTCATGTCAACACATAACCACAGGATGGAATAAATGATATGACATACAAATTGGGTGAGCCTCTATTTTATATCTCAGTCTGCTTAACTTAAAAAAAAATAATAGGCAATGAACCCTGTGTTTATAGTTAGATTTTTTAATCTGAGTCCAATAATACTAAAGATTGTCTTAAGAATATCATCCAGGGGTGCCTGGGTGGCTCAGTGGGTTAAGCCTCTGCCTTCGGCTCAGGTCATGATCTCAGGGTCCTGGGATCGAGTCCCGAATTGGGCTCTCTGCTTGGCGGGGAGCCGGCTTCCTCCTCTTTCCCTCTCTCTCTGCCTACTTGAGATCTCTGTCTTTCAAATAAACAAATAAAATCTTAAAAAAAAAAAAGAATATCATTCATTAAGTGTGCTTTTTTGTTGTTGGTGGTGTGTTTGTTGGTAATGCCTTGAGAATTAAAAATATGCTGGGCACATGTATTCTCAAAACGTCATTTTCCTGCATGTAAAATAAATAATTATAAGATGAGCACTTAAAATCGTGCCCAATTCTGATATCCCAGGATTATATAAAGAGCGCTTACCAGAACACTATCTTTCATTTACCTTCTCATGAGACTGTTGTCAGCGTCAGTTCATCTTTCACTCAAAAAATCAGTGTTGACAGCTAAATATTTAGAAAAACTAACCCATTGCAACATTTTCCATAATCCATTTGGGCAGTTCTTTTGTTTTCATAAAAGAAACCTGTGCCTCCCGTAGGAAGGTAGTGGTTCCTTAAGATAATGCGGGACCTTTTATATTTGCCTAGAGACTTTTGAGGTTAATTTTCAGAACTCACCTAGGATCCCAGGAAATCACAGTCTGATATGAAAATCCCAGTGGGAAATGATATATGAGCAATTAAACAGTTCTATGAGGAATTGATTAAAACAAAATGAAACGATGCAATATGTCTTTATACATCTTGAGGATGTCTCAAAGAAAAATATATTCTTGGTTTTGAAATGGTAGCTTATTATATACAAAACTAGATTGTGTTATTTGCTGTCTAATTTGACTTAACCAGCTTAGAGCAATTTATCAAACTATCAGAGTAGTATTCTATGTGATAGGATAATAGAATAACTAGAAAGAAGCAAAACTATATCTATCTGGCTATTGAGAATTAGAAGACCTTGAAAATCAAAGGTCAGTGGAAAACCAAGTATGAATGAAGCTAATGACTCTGATATGTGCTATGTGTGGATCTATCAATGTGGAATTCTGGCCATCCAAGGCCTGAATAGATCAGAGAATATTTCTTTAATAAATACATCTATAGGTGCAACTGGCTGGCTCAGTTGAAGAACATGCAACTCTTGATCTCACGGTTGTGAGTTTGAGCCCCGTGTTGAGAGTAGAGATTCCTTAAATAAATGAACTTAAAAAAATACATATGCTCTGGGAATTTGTATACCAGGTGGCAAAACAGAAAAGAGAATAATTTGCACTACACATTTAAGAAGCTTGTCAGGTACAGAATAGTGAATGAGAGAAGGTAAAAGGAACAACATAAGCAATTACATAAAGATTGGAAAGTCTGGGCACCTGGGTGGCTCAGTGGGTTAAGCCTCTGCCTTTGGCTTGGGTCATGACCTCAGGGTGCTGGGATCGAGTCCCGAATCGGGCTCTCTGCTCAGCAGGGATCCTGCTTCCTCCTCTATCTCTGCCTGCCTCTCTGCCTACTTGTGATCTCTGTCAAATAAATAAATAAAATCTTTAAAAAAAAAAAAAGACTGTAAAGTCTGTGGCATGATTGCACACCTGAAAATGAGATTCAGAGAAAATGTATTGCCTCATGAAGAGAGATAATGCCAGGTGCGTGTGTGTATGGTACACCTTGACCAAGAGAGCCAAGGTGGAGAAACTCTGTTCCAGTTGGAAGACCAAAGGAGAAAGATGTTCACTTCACCTCCATCTTAAAATTCAAAGTCCCATGTGTGATGTGGGGAATGGACTCCACTCAGAACATTTGAAACGCAATACAGAGCCATATTTTCATCAAACTCACAATATAACTGTATTCTATTAGTCAATATTCATTCATTTATTAAAATAAATAATGAGTAGCTGTCTTTGCTGGAATATCTTTAAATAACCCTTGCCCTCAAAGATGCCTTTTTTTTCCTTTTTTTAAATTAACATATAATTTATTTTTTTTTCAGGGGGTAAAGGTCTGTGAATCATTAGTCTTACACAATTCACAACACTCACCATAGCACATGCCCTCCCCAATGTCCATATCAAAGATGTCTTTTTTTTTAAGATTTTATTTATTTATTTGACAGACAGAGATCACAAGTAGGTAGAGAGGCAGGCAGAGAGAGAAAGAGAGGAGGAAGCAGGCTCCCCAATGAGCAGAGAGCCCGATGCGGGGCTCAATCCCAGGACCCTGAGATCATGACCTGGGCTGAAGGCAGAGGCTTAACCTCCTGAGCTACTCAGGTGCCCCTCAAAGATGTCTTTTTAAGAAACATTAGAAAGAATGAATTCCATAAGACAGGTTTTTGCAGTTATTTTGTTATTATGTTTAAGTTCAGTGATAACCCTGAGGCTAGCAACTTATCTCCAGTTTATATTTAAGAGACTAAAGGTTAAGCAAGTTTAACTATCTTCCTCAAAATCACTCTTCAAGTTCCGAACCTGGACCCAGCTATTTAAAAATCCAGTGTCCATCATACTTCACTAAAGCATCAAGGATCTATGTTACTTTAAATAACCCATTCCAATAAAAATATAAAAAATAACAAATATAAAATGAAATCTTAAGAAAGTAAGAAAATGAAGTGTTAACATTGCAAGAATATAGGAAACAGAGTCAATTATCATATGGATTCACTTATTTGTGGAGCATAACAAATAACACAGAGGTCATGGGGAGATGGAAAGGAGAAGGAAGTTGAGGGAAATTGGAAGGGGAGTTGAACCATGAGAGACTATGGACTCTGAAAAACATTCTGAGGGTTTTGAAGGGGTGGGGGTTGGGAGGTTGGGGGAGCCAGGTGGTGGGTTTTATGGAGGGCACGTATTGCATGGAGCACTGGATGTGGTGCATAAACAATGAATTCTGTTATTCTGAAAAGAAATTAAATAAATTAAAACATTTTAAAAAAGAGTCTAGGAAACATAAATCATGCTTTGGCCTTTAAAAGGTGGGTGTGTTAAGTTTGAAAATGGACCTTTATATATTCAAGCTCTAATACATGGAACCTGTAAATGCCACCTTATTTGGAGGAAGGGTGTTTACATGGGATTAGGGTAAGGATCTTGATATCAGGAGATTATATTAGATTACCTGGGTGGCTGTATATGCCTTCACAGATGACCTTAACGAGAGAAGGAGACTAGGGGCACCTGGGTGACTCAGTCAATTAAGTGTCTGCCTTTGGCTCAGGTCATGATCCCAGGGTCCAGGGATGAAACCCCATGTCTGGCTCCTTGCTCAGTAAGGAGCCTCTTTCTTTCTATCCCTCTGCCACTCCCCCTATTTTTCTCTCTCTCTCTGTGTCAAATAAGTAAATAAAATCTTAAAAAAAAGAAAGGGGGAGGCTATTTCACACACACACACAGATACACACACACGTGGGTGTATGTGCGAGAAAGATGAAGAGTAGATAAGTGTGAAGATGCCAGTCTTGAAGACTGAAATAATACAACCACAAGTCAAAGAATGCCTGTGGCCCCCACAAACTGAAAGAGATAAGGGAAAGGGTTGTCCCTGACAACCTCCTGTGGGAGTATGGCTCAGTTGACACCTTAATTTTGGCCCAGTGACACTGATTTCAAATTTCTGCCTTAGAACTGTAAGAGAATAAAGTCTATTTTAGTAAGCCAACAAATGCATAGTATTTTTTTAGAAGCCATATGAAATTAATGCAATCAATAGGTTTAGAATACAATATGCTTAAAAATATAGTAAATTACTGAAATAGTATCAGGGAAAACAAAACAAAAATAATTAACAAAACCCCAGAAACTGAAGAAAAGTAAACCATCAAATACATGATCTACTCATTTATTAAGAAATAAGATAGGGGGACGCCTGGGTGGCTCAGTTGGTTAAGCAGCTGCGGCTCAGGTCATGATCCCAGCGTCCTGGGATCAAGTCCCACATCGGGCTCCTTGCTCGGCAGGGAGCCTGCTTCTCCTTCTGCCTCTGCCTGCTTCTCTGTCTGCCTGTGCTCGCTCGCTCTCTCTCTCTCTCTCTAACTAATAAATAAATAAAATCTTCAAAAAAAATTTTAAAAAAGATTTAAAAAAAAAGAAATAAGATAGAATAGAGAACAAAAGGTAAAACTAAAAGTAACAATAGCAATATCAGCAAATACATTATTAATCACTTATAATATATGATATACAGTGACAAGAATTTAAGATACATCATTTAATTTTCATGCAAATCTCACTAGAAAATTAGAGTATTATCTCTACTTTGAAGAACAAAAGTTTTCTTTTAATTAATTTATTTTTTTATTGAAGTATACTCAACATACAACGTTATATTAGTTTCAGGGGTACAACATCATGATTTGAAAATTCCTGTACATTACACAGTGTTCACCATGGGAAGTGTGATTATCATCTGTCACCATACAAGATTATTACAATGTTATTATCTGTATTTTCCTTTGCTGTACTTTTCAGCCCTGTAACTTATTTATTTTATAACTAGAAGTTTGTGCTCCTTAATCCCCCAAAAGGAGTTTTAAAGGTCTTAAAATTATAATATTGTAAAGGAAAAAGTAATTAAAAAGTGAATAAACATACACAGAAATTACTCACTTTTTATTAAGAAAACATAGGACATCAGACAGATGTACATTCATTCCATGTAAAAAATGAAATTAATTTAGTAAAAAAAAGTTACATGCTCTAATGATAATGAAAAGACATGTCTATCGATGTGTACTTTGTGAGAAATATAATGGTTTTCTCAAAGTAAGATATCGAGTCTAACAATACCACCCAAACACATTCAAAGTAATTAGACATTGAAGAAGAGCAGAAAAGGCAACAAGTACATTTGAGTTATCCATAAAGAGATAACATATGGCTTAATAAGCTAAGCGATTGGAAAGCAAAAAGCATGTTTAGGCCCCCAGGTCATAAAATCCTTCCCTACTTTACTTTTTGTTACATCCACTCAAAATCAGCCACTCATTAAAAGTCTCTGATAAAACTCTGAGTCTAGTTAAGAAAATAATTTTTCAAAAGATAATCTAGATCCCAGTACTTTCTTGAGAGCTTCTTTCACATCCTTGTTCCTCAAGCTATAGATGAGGGGGTTCAGCATGGGAATCACTATGGTGTAGAATACTGTGGCCACCTTGTCAGTATCCACACTGTTGCCAGAACTGGGCCGGCAATAAATGAAAAGAATAGTTCCATGGAAGACAAGGATGGCTGTGAGGTGGGAGGCACAGGTGGAAAAGGCTTTGTGCCTTCCCTCTGCAGAGCGCATCCTCAGGATGGTGATTAGAATCAGCAAGTAGGAGGTGAAGATGATCACAATGGTGATGATCTCATTGACAGTGGCCACAATGAACACCATGAGTTCATTAATAGAGACATCAGAGCAAGCAAGTGATAAGAGAGGGGGTAGATCACAAAAGAAGTGGTTAATCACATTTGATCTATAGGATGGGATCTCAAGAGCTAAACACAAGTGGATCAGAGAACACAGCATCCCACAGAAATAGCAGCAAAACACTAGCTCTATACAGAGATTCCGGGACACAGTGACCATGTACAGCAGTGGGTTGCAGATGGCCACAAAGCGGTCATAGGCCATTACAGCCAGCAGGAAGACCTCAGTGATTGCAAAGGTACAAAACAAATAGAATTGCACCATACATCCCAGGAAGGAAATGGTTTTGTCCCTGTTTAAAATATTGGACAGCATCTTTGGCACGATGATCGTGGAGTAGCAAAAATCCACAAAGGCCAAGTGGCTGAGGAAAAAGTACATGGGAGTGTGAAGTTGAGAGCTGACCTGAATCACTGCAATCATGCCTAGATTTCCCAAAACTGTGACTCCATAGATGAGAAGAAACACCAGGAAGAGGAAGACTTTCAGCTCAGGGGCATCTGTTAATCCAAGAAGGATGAACTCTGTCATAGAGGTGCAGTTTTCCTCCTTCATTTCTGCCATGTGTCAGGCTTAGGAAAACAAATAAATTTGTGTTTCTTCTAAAAAGGGAGTAAAAACAGATTCATAATAACCAGAAAATATAGCATTGATATCAAATATTGTACTTATAAGGATTAACAAAAACACAGTTGTCAAATAATTCCAAATGTTAAATGTCTCAGTAGATCCCACTGATCAAAACTGACTTCAGCATCAACAGAAGCATTAAAAAAAGAAGGGTTAAAAAATTTAAATGATTCCAACATTTACCACAATACATCGAGATGATTAAGTTCAATTTTTTGATCAGGTTTAAAATAGAGTCAGTGATTTTCAAAGCCACGCAAATGGACCTCTGTTCCCTGAAAACCCTTGAGAAGCTTGGCCAGCACAGTAGCACCTACTGTGATTCTATAAAACATATACCTTTTTTCTTTCATTGACTCTCTCAGGAACATGTATTTGAAGCAAAGTTTTTTAACATTCCAGTTTTAGGGAGTATGATAAATTTTTTGAGGTCTGCAGCTCACAAAACACTTTTAAATTTCAAATTATGAGCTAAGAGATTTAAAATATAGACTGAAAATGAAAATTTTATACCAAACTAACAGAGTGGTTTAATCAATTATCACAGGAATAATCTATAGCAATAATGTCTTATCCTGACAACAATAAAAACTATATATTTTTATGAGATTTCATTCTTAATAAGTGAGAGAAATATTTCATCACCTTAATAAAATTGTGAAAAACTCTACATTTCAGTACTGTTAATAATATTTAAATTGAAAATGTTAACAATCAATAATAGAGCAATTATTAAATTACAGTGGGTCATATCCGGGAGAGAAAATTATCATGCTGGTGGTTAATTAAAAAAAAAAAGAAATGAGATACCAAATAGTCTACTTGGTGTGCATGTGTCATTGCATATAAAGATGTACATAGAGAGATATGAATACATTGGATAGGTCTGTTACCAATACCTTAGATTTGGCTATAACTGAAATATTCATCCTTTACCCACACCAAAGAGAGGTGTCTGAAAACTCTCTCAAGTTCTCTAAGCAGTTGGCTGGGAAAGTGGTTATTTAGTCTACTCAATAAAGTGGGATCTAGCATTGAGACCTTTCCTTAAAGAAAAGGCCAATAGACGTGGAGGGATTCTATTCTCTGCCCTCCCTTCTAAAGAGCAGGAGGAGTATATGTGTGACCTCTGCACATATGTGTAATGAAAATTGAGTGAAGAGGTTCTGGACTAGAAGAATATTTGTATTTTCTCCATATATTGAACTATCTTTAAAGACGTAGAAGCATATCACTTTCCTGAAGTCATGTTTTGTTTCATTATCCAGCCAAGAACAGAGATAAAACAAAACCAAAAGCAAAACAAAAGGAAATACCTGAGTTATTTGCCTGCTTCCCAGTTAACCAGGAAAGTCAACTTGTTAAATTTTTTTCCGAATGTTCTAGGCTGTTGATAAGAAACTATTTCATGGGAACTTCTAAACAACTCCAAAAGAATTAATCTCATCTTCTGAGCAGAGTGAGTTCACAGGTCTTGACTGTCTGTGAACAGTGTGGTGGGCAGCTGACTGTAACCAGCATTAGAACGGCAATGGAGGAGCTCCTCCATGATCACAAATTCTTGATTTCATCACAGAAACGGGTCTGAAAAAAACACATTAACAAGAAACAGGAAGAGAATGAAAGAGGAGGGTTACCATTTGCTTATTCTGTTCTTTCATACACATTTTTGATGTTACAAAGAAAATTGTTCTAAATTCACCATTAAGTGTTTCTAAATACTAAAACCAACAAACAAACAAAAACAACAAACCTTTCAAATAGTAATTGCACAGGAATCTTCTTAATATTATCTAATTAATAAGGTAGATGAGTTTGCTACATATTTAAAATTATTGTTGACAGGAAACATAAATTCATATTTATTTTCAAGTAACAGAGCCTATCTCTAGCTTACAGACCTGAGACATTTTCTCTCCAGTGTTGAAGATGTTAAGACCTATAGAGCAGACAGAGACTTATACTGTAATTTAAGCTCCCAGGAATTGGGCTTCTTGGGCTCCCAGACAATTACTAATCCCTATGGTATAACAAAATATACAAAAATTAAAGTGAGTCTACATTTCATGTAACATACCTAATAATTAATCTTTATGACGTATCATCAGTAAATTAATTTTTTAAATTATCCCAATTTGGGAAATGACTGGTTAAAACCAAATATGCCCCCTCCCAGTGTTCATGGTGCTATGTGATATTAAATCTAAGTGTCATATGTGTGGGACATAGCTATAAGGCCATAATAAAATAGCATGAGTATTTCTTCCTTTCTTTTTTTTTAAGATTTTATTTATCCATTTGACAGAGAGCAGAGGCAGAGAGAGAGAGAGAGAGGAAGCAAGCTCCCTACTGGGCAGAGAGCCCGCTGTGGGGCTCGATCCCAGGACTCTGGGATCATGACCTGAGCTGAAAGCAGAGGCTTTAACCCACTGAGCCACCCAGGCGCCCCTTCTTCCTTTCTAATAACCTGATAGAATCCCTTAGTTTATTCCTATAGGGCATAGTGACAAATATCATATCAGAATTCCTTTAAATACCATAAAATTAAAGATGCTACTGGTCAGAAAATTATAGAATAGATTGTACCTGTTGTGTCTTTGATAGGTGTTGGAAACTATTCTAAATATTATGCAAGTATTAATTCCTTTTAGTGTCCTAGTAACAAGCCAAGAAACAGTTCTGGGTTTCATGCCTATCTTAGAAAGAAGAGGACGAAGACACACACAGTGACTACTTGTACTGACTCAAAATAAATAGACAATAAAAGCAATTACAGACCTCTGATTTTTCCACTCATAGGAATGTATGAAAAAAAGAACAAACCAGAGAGATTTCTGAGGCTGCACTTTTTTTCAGTGCATGTCCAATGCTGGAAGCCATTGAATGGGAAGACATCAATTATCTCTTCTAGATGTACTCATCTTCTGACTTTATAATATCAATCTAGGCCACAGGATTCTGTTTGTTGCTGTGTATCACTGGCTGTACACATACATTTTTAAAGGTATATGTAGTCAACAAATAACCTCAAGCAAATAAATTTGCATACTATGTTCCTAAAATTGCTGTGCCAAAGATAACACCCAAGGCTGAGGAGACATCCCCTTTGGCTTTCCATTCCCAAATCACCTGTCACAATTAACAAAAGAGAAGACAAGTTCTCACCAACTATACTTTTTTGAGTTGCCCCATGAGTAGAAATCTGTGGACCAAAAGAAAGAGAGAGCTGTGATTATTGGTGTTCTTAAGGCCATTTTTCATGTTTTAGTTCCTCATTCAGGATAACCACAACTCATGGCATGCATCTCTCCCTCTTTCCATCTTACACAATTTCTGTTTCAGGTTACAACTTCTGTAAGTGTCTAGCCAAATATTTGGCCTACTTGGTTTTCTATGTTCCATTAGTAAGTGTTCTTTGTATATTGTGTGCACATATCCCTTCTCAGCTATAGAACTTACATTTTTTGTTCCCAAACTTAAGTCTATGGTTTGTTTTGAGCTAATGTCTGTGCATGGTGTGAGGTAAGTTGAAATTTATATTTTTTGCATATGACTATCCAGTTGTTCATCGCCATTTATTGAAAAGACTATCCATCTCCAGGAGATTGCCTCAGTAGGTTATCAGAATCAGTCAACCATAAATCTGTTTACTTTTGGACCCTCAATTCTATTATGCTTTAGTATATGCTCACCATACGCCAGTACCAATTATAATATTTTTTAACTTTCAGTTTCTCAGTGGTCTCTTGTTATTTATTTCTAAGTATTGCAATATTTTGATGTGTTCAAGAACTTATTTTCTTAGTTTTACATTGGTATTTTATTGTGTTACTATGAATAAATAAGATTATTTTAAAATACTGATGCTATATTTTGTGATAATGGTGAATCTGATTATTAGTTCTCATAGTTCTAAAACAGTGTGTACACACATGTGGATGTGTGTGGATTGCTTAGGATTTTCTTCTTAGATCATGTATAATGTGAATAAAATCAGGTTTACTTTAAATCTGGGTGACTGGTGGACTGATTGTTTTATTAATCTGTACGTTTATCTTTCTATGTATATTTATTAATCTATTAACACCTCAATCTGTCTGTGAGACAGACATGGGCTCTTGCTGGGGCTGGGGCTGGGGCTGGCTTTTCTGGCTTTCACCCTTTCTTTTCTGAGGAGCTGGCCTGCTACCACGGCAGCCTGGGGACTCCAGCCTCAACTTGGCATTGCTCTGCTGCATCTTTGACCTTTCAATCTGTCTATGAGTACTGAGAGTAGACATCCCACATAGATTGAAGTAATTTCCTCTATTTCTCCTTACTGGTAAATTTTATCTTGAATGAGTGCTGGTTGGTGCCAAATAATTTTTCTGCATCTATAATGTGTCATGTGATTTTTGTTGCCTTTTATTGTACATAAGTGATGTATTACATTATTTTCATATGTTAAACAAAGCTTGAATTTCTGGGATAAATCTCACTTGGTCATGGTTCATAATCCTTTTATATGTTTTAATGCATTTGTTTTGTTTCATTATTGGATATAATTTTTTTTGAGAATTCTTGTGTTTATATCCATGAGGGATATTGGTTTGCATTTTCTGCCTCATTTTGTCTCTGGCTTTGGTATGCTGGAATACCAGTATAACTGCATGAACTGGAAAGAGCATCATGTACTCTGTCATCTAAATGAGGTAATTAACAATTGATACTATTGTTTATAACCCTGAAACTAATAATACATTATATGTTAATTAAAAATAAACATGATGATACTATTGTTATATACTTATTTAGGGAAAACAACTCAAAGACAATTATCATATGATCTCTCTGATAAGAGGAATTTGAGAGGCAGGGCAGGGGGTCCTGGGGCATAGGGAGGGAAAAAATGAAACAAGATGAGATCAGGAGGGAGACAAATCATGAAAGACTCTTTATCTCAGGAAACAAACTGAGGGTTGCTGGGGGGTGGGGGGTAAGGATAGGGTGGCTGGGTTATGGACGTTGGGAGGATATGTGCTATGGTGAGTGCTATGAAATGTGTAAACATAATGATTCACAGACCTGTATCCCTGGGGCAAATAATACATTATATTTTAATTAAAGAAAAATGAAAACAAAAGGTGAAGCCATCTGTGCCTGGACGTTGGTAGGGAGAGGAAGGGAATATTTTTATTAGAAATCAAATTTATTGTTACATATCTATTCAGACTTTCTATTTCTTTGTCAGTTTTGATAAATTGATCTTTTACAAAATTTTCTGTATCATCTAACTTGATTAAATTTTTGGCATAGGGCACCTGGGTGGCTCAGTGGATCAAGCCTCTGCTTTTGGCTTAGGTCATGGTCTCAGGGTCCTAAGATTGAGCCCCACATCGGGCTCTCTGTTCAGCAGGAAGCCTGCTTCCCCCACCCCCTGCCTGCCTCTCTGCCTACTTGTGATCTCTCTCTCTCTCTCACTCTCTGTCAAATAAATAAATAATTTTTTTTAAAAATTAAATAAAAAATAAATAATAAATGAATAAATAATTTTTTTGCCATAAAATTGTTTATACTATTCATTATACTCATTTTAATTTACTCAAGGTTAGTTTCTTCAATGATTGTGGTAATTTGTTCCTTGTTTTTTTGTGTTTTTTTTTGTTGTTGTTTTTGGGGGGGTTTTTTTGCATAGTAATTCTAGCTAAAATTTAGTCAATTATATTAATCTTTTCATGTACAAACTTATTGGTCTTCTCTGTTCTTCATCTTCCTACTTTATTGGTTTCTTCTTCTTTTTTTTAAAAAATTCTTGATGTTGAAGCTAAGTTTCTAGTTTTAAGAGTTTTCGTCTTTTCTAATATAGTTATTTGAAGACCTAAATTTTCTTGTAAACCCTAGGAAGTAACTATTAAAATTCCATAGTTTAGTTTTCATTTTCATTATTGATTTCAAACAGGAGCACTATAATCTTTCTGTTTCTCTTCTACAGTGTACCAGTTAAGCACAAATTAAGTGATAATGTGTAAAGGAAGGCAATTTCATATATGTGAATATATATGATTACATAAAATATTGTAAAATATAATTATATGTCCAAATTTCTGAAATAAAGTTGTTTTAATTTCTTTTTTTTAAGATTTTATTTATTTATTCCACAGTCAGAGATCACAAGTAGGCAGAGAGGCAGGCAGAGAGAGAGAAGAGAAGCAGGCTCCCCGCTGAGCAGAGAGCCTGATGTGGGGCTCGATCCCGGGACCCTGGGATAATGACCTGAGCTGAAGGCAGAGGCTTTAACCCACTGAGCCACCCAGGTGCCCCAAGTTGTTTTAATTTCTTACTGTATTTTTAAAATCATATTGCCATTAAAATTGTTTCATGAACCAATATAAGATTATTATGCAGTTTTTATTTTACTGTAAACAAAATAGTGAGGAGTTTTTCTCTCAATAATTTTCTGAACTAACTTGGAGTTATCCAAAAACAAATAATATAGGACCAAAATATATAATTATATATAAATTAACGATAGAAGAAAGACAAATATGTCATACAATTTTTGAAAATTAGAAACTCATATCTATTTGGCCATCTCCATAATAAATATTATTAATACTAGAAAAAATAATCATTCCTAATAAACACAATAATCTAGTTTTGATTACTTATCTGTTTAGATTATCATTAAAAATGACAGGTAATTTAAAACATTTAAGGGGCACCTGGGTGGCTCAGTTGGTTAAACATCAGATTCTTGATTTTGGCTCAGGTCTTGATCTCAGGGTCATGGAATTGAGCTCTACCTGGGCTTTGAATTCATTGTGGAGTCTGATTGAGGTTCTCTCTCTTCTTCTCCCTTTAACCTCCTCCTGTCTGCACTCTCGCTTTCTCTCTAAAATAAATAACTAAAATATAAAAAAAATAAAACAACATTTAAGGAAAGCAAATGGCTCTCAATACTTATAAGAAATCTTTTCAATAATCATATGATGACTGCCTGGGAGTTCTTTTTTCTTAAGATTTTATTTATTTATGTGACAGACAGAGATCACAAGTAGGCAGAGAGAGGGAGGAGGAAGCAGGCTCCCAGGACCCTGGGATCATGACCTGAGCTGAAGGCAGAGGATTTAACCCACTGAGGCACTCAGGCGCCCCAAGCCTAGGGAGTTCTTATGAAGAGAACTGAGACTGCTTTTGTTCAAGTGGCCATATAAATTGATAATATATTTATGCTGATTGATAGTGGTAAAAAGGAAGGATGAAATAGAATATGAATACATTTTATTTGTTTTTGTTCTCATTATTAGCTTGCAAAACACCTAATATTTCCAAA